>VZTL01056725.1:0-16865 GCA_013400535.1 Scopus umbretta | reverse complement strand
AAAAAAAAAAAGAAATTACACTGGCTGAGTAGATTTTCTTGAACACAACCTTATACATTTGGAAAAAAAAAAAATCATATTCAGATTCCAAAGATGACTGCAGTTGCTAGTGGTGCAAAGCAGAAGCACAGCATTTCCTGGGGGAAGGCAATGTGACCTGGGATCACAGGAGCATAATTGGGATTCTGCTCAGATAAGGTGATTTCGAGCCCCTGCAAGATTTCACTTACAGCCACTCAGAGAACTGACCTAAAAAAATGAGTAGGTCCTACTAGTCAAAGCCTGAGACTGTCTGAGAAGGCATTTGTGAAGAGGATCTGGAAGCTGTGGCCAAGCGCTTGATTCACCACTATGAAAAACACGAGCTCTTCTGTGTAGCTTCAGTACCAACACTTTTTTTGGTATGTTTTGTCCTGATGTATTGTAGTCAAAGAAATCTAGCCAACACATGTATATTAATAACTGTTAGCAAGGAGTAGATTTCTTTCCAGAAACACACAGTACAGTGGAATTTTTTAAACTTTTTCTCTTCTTTTTTTTCAGGCAAATTGCAGATAATCACAGAGAGAGAGAGAGTTTTTCTAGTTGTTTGTTTGCTCTTGCAAGGCACTGAACATGACCCCTCAGGAATGTGTAGGAGAGGAAATGAAAAGCAGACGTGGGAAGCTGAAAAAGCAGCACTTCTCCTCTATCATTAAGTATATAATAAGGTAGATTACATCAGTTGTTGGCCTAGTCTCCCTGGTGAACAGGTGTCATAGATACAGCACTGTCTAATCAAATATTAACTCATCATGTGGCAGCAAATACTAGGAGAGGAACGCGTAAGCTCATCTACCTCCTTTCACATGCAGCCAACTCTTCCGTGAGCCACTGAGGTTCAGTGAAGGACATTCCTGTCATTCTTACGGAGTGAATCTAATCTTATATAGTTGCCTAGACTTGCGACAACCAATTTTTTTCTGCTTCCTGTGACACAAGTGCATTGGATACCAACATGTGAACAACCACAAACCCAGACAAAGGGTTATGTACATAGTAGAGCCACAGGAGTTTAGTAGTAACTATCTTCAACTGTTCCTTAGAATAAACCAGGATACAAGATTTTTGATTCATACATTTCTACATTGTTTACAATTGCAAATAAATGCCATTGCTCCCATTTTACAAGCAGAACAAATGGAAATGAAATTACATGCAGTTAGTTAGAAAAGAAGTCAGTCCTTAACTCCTGGACCAGGTCTGTCCCTGCTGGATCATGGTCTGCCCCGAAGTGTCCGGCACTCCTGGAACAGTGATGAAAAAATAAATACTTGTGTAGCTTTTGAATATTCCATTGCATTAGTTAGACTTTTTACTTTATACAACCTTGCATAGAATTGAGACAGTCACAGTAATTTTAAAACGACAGCTGGAAAAGATATGTGGGTATTGAATGCAAGATGTCAAATAACATGAAAGGAGTCACCTGATGAGAGTCACTTTATGTCTTCTCAGTCACTTTCCTGGAGGAGAAGAAAAATCAGTAAAGTATGGTATTCAAAACAGATCCTCTGAATCAAATTAATGATAGATGAAATGAGGCAAGAAATATTTTTTTCAGGAAAGACAGCATATCACTTACTCTCTTTTTCTTCCAGTTCCAGGAAGAGTCAGTATAGGAGAAGTGATGGCTAGGAGAGGATGTTCTGGATGATCAGGTATCCTGACATATGGACTCTTACAAGGGTCCTCCTTGGTCCATCCTAGCTGTCCTTTTTCTGAGATCAGAAGCCTAAAACTCCTCCACGCAGTTTCAAGGAGGGGGCTAAAATCTCTTCCTGTTTAATAGAGAAAGGACTTAGTAAATTGGGCGTAAATTGATGATTAAATAATTCAGCCTTTATAACCATCAAGGGAGGGAGATTTGGAGTTGTTTTGTTCAAAAGAAAATGTAGGTGCAAAAAAAGGTTAAGGGTTAAGGCCTGACAAATTTGCACAGTTATTCAGAGGGGTTGCCTGAGCTGGCAGGACTGAAGAACTAAGTTGCTTTCTATCCCAAGCTGTGTTAGCATGTACTGAAAAGAAAGGCACAGCTGTCGGCTATATCTGTAGTTTCCTATTGTCAGATATTGCCCTTCTATGTTCTGGTGGGATTTTTATTATGGAATATACACATATGTGTATATATATATATGTAAAATCAACAGTTATTTTATATATATTTTACATCTAAGAACTATTATCCCATCATCTGTACTACTTGCCCAAAACATTATTAAAACTTCAGCTGACAGAAGGGTGAACCTAATGTGTAAGAGCTAAGAAGTCCTGCTCTGTAGTTTTTAATTACTCAATGAAGGTGGGAGATGTGCCAAGAGCTGGAATGATCTAGGTGCAAATTTTAGCTCTGACTCAGCTCCACCTTGAACGGAGATGCAGGGGCAGACTGTTCCCTCTCCACCCCGCTTGCTTTTGGGAAGAAGCCCAGAGGCACAGGAAAGGGCGGACAAGCTGGTAGTGAGCTCCAGCAGGTTCATGATCTGGGCAGTCAGTGAGTTAGGACTGGTGGGTGCATCACGGGGTAAATTCGCTCTGGAGTTGGGACATGGCCAAGGTGCATGGCCTACAAACATAACACCTGCCCTGCTGTGCAAATACAGCTGGTGTCATCCCACTCTGCTTCTGCTCAAGTGAATCTTAGTCCGTGGGAGCAGAGCTGGTGAGGCTTGAGCACCTTGAAAAATCCCTTGTGATGTGTTTAAAAAGAAGGGTTCAAAACAAGCACCACTAGGCCACCTGTTGATGATAAAGCCTTGACATTTATTTGAGATTAATTGAGGATGTCTCTTTGGGTTCTGTGTTGTATCACCTTCAACATCTTTCGGATACCTTAATGTGACAGAGCCAGTGAAAGGAGGCAGTCTTCTTGAACTCTCGCTTCTGGAAAGGAGACCAGTAAGTGCTTGTCATCAGTTTTTATTAACACTAAATATTTTAGCAAGCTCTTGCCATTTTAAGTATTGTGGGGAAAACAAAGCAGTCATCTGCCTCCTCTAGCAATTTTCATAGCTCATAAGACTAATCGTTCCTGTCAGGTAGCTGGATAGCTTTTTCATTCTTTATAGCTGACAGCCTTTTTGCATTTGGTATTGAAAAAACAGGCTTCAGCCTTATGCTACAAAGAATATCCTACGTATGTTAATCACTTCCTAGAATCACTCACCTTTTAAAAGAGGCACAGCGCTGCACTGCAAAGCACAGAAAGGACAGTGTTGAGCCTACAGGATTTTTACACTCTGGAGGATTTGTTGGCAGAAGTGTAATGCTCTCAGTGAAAGGCTTTGAGAACAGGCTCCGGTCTGATCCTGGTGAACTTGTGATCCTGACTCTTATTTCATCCTCAGCATGTGCTGTGAGTTGATCTAGACTTTAATTTTTTAAGATAGTTATATTATTGGTGCATCCTGGAGCACTTGTTACAGAAAAAGAAATACAGAATAGAAATTGTTTTTGTAAGAAGAAGTGGAGACTCACTACCAGCAGACAGATTCTGCTGCAGTAAACTTGTACTGGTGGGACAGGTTTAAGCACTTAATCCTTTTGCTGCTCCTGTTATAACAATTCCTAGAATATGGCAACACTAACAGGATGTTTTTCATAGAGATTAAAAAGGATTATTCATTTTAGTGACTCATCTCGAGCCAGTCCATTGTTGAAAGCTGTGGCTGATTGTACAAACAGTGTGTTTTCCTGATGAAAGGGAAGCAAACTGAAGAGACCTGTTCCTTTTCAGCCACCATCTATTCTGACCTTTGCTCTCTGTTATCAATGCAATAGTTAAAAAACCCAACAAAGTCTAGTTCTCTTCAGCGTGTCCCATGCGTTAGCCCAAGCATCTATCTCTCCCTGTCCTTTACCTCTACAGACTATTCAGAGACAAACACCACAACACCATGTAGTGTCTACCCCTCTGTTTTGTTTCAGAGCAGTGTAACGTCTGTGTGTCAATATTAGGGGCACATCCTCATTTGCTCCTGCCTAGAATTTAATTCTAGGAACAACAGGCCCAAGAATATTTCCTACAACAAAATAAGTCATCTTTTGACAAAGTAACGAGAGCAGCTGGGTGGAGGCACGAGAGCAAGTAACTTGCTCCACAAAAAGGTGCAAAGATATTTTGCTTTCTTACAGTAAGGCAGGAATTGTGGTGCTGAATAAGGCACTCTACTCTCATGTTCCTCTACTACATATACACAAAGTCTGCCCTTTTTCTATGGGCAAACTACAAACTTCTGATTTAATTAATTTTCTGTCTGCATTTTAGTCTGCTTGGAAAAGGTTTAAGTAGCAAGGACAAACAACAAAAGCCTTTACTTTAAAAAAATACAGCCTACCTTGGAGTGTCTCTTTTAATATTAAACTTTCCTGGCACAATTAAACACCAAAGGTTTCTCTGAGAAAAGCTTGAAATGCCATTTACATTTTTTTGCATGTGGGAAAGTCGATCGGCTTTCTAAGAACTACTTTTAATCTTTCAGTTTTGTAGGTCTTCTTCTGGCTTGTTACCTACTACTTTATGGGCATGAATTGCCAGAAATCTTTTGAAGTATAATAGATGCATACATTCGAGATAACGTCTGGGGATATGTTCTCTAAATAACTAATTATACCCAGTAACAAAAGTAATTTTCTTACACTGTAAACAAAATGGACTTCAGTTAAACGTCATGGAGCAAAAATTGCTTGGATGAATGATTTTCCTGTGAAGCAGGAAATATATGTTCTCTTGACATCATTGACACGGTACATACTGCCATCTGGGTGTCCTGAGAAAGCACCTGGCTTGCTTCCTTACCTGCTGCTCTCGTCCTTTCTCAGTGGCCACATCAAAGTGCACTATAAACACAAAAATGTCATCAAATGCCAAACTTTCAGCCTTACATAATGTCATTTGCTCTGGGCTTTTGCAGTGTGATTGATCATCCTTGTTTTGCAGGTGGAGGACCTGACGCAAAGATGCATGCAAGCTCCGGGCCAGGGGTAGAGCCAGATCCCAACTTCTTCAGGCACTTGGTGCCTACTCTGAGGCCACATCCACACCCGTTATTGTCATCTTGTTCACAATTACTGCCAACTACTACCTGTATAAAAATATTCCTTCTGAAATGTTGAAGCATCTTGAGAGACCACGTGATAATACTACCTCTATATAACAGTTCATGCTGCAGTACTAACCCCAAATCAATCATAGCTAATGTTAAAGGCACCTTTTCTGCTCCGCTTTCTTCCTCTGTGCCTAGGTAGCTGAATGGTGGTGAAGTGCCTGATTTTACACATGTTATTTGGTATGTGTCTATGTGTAGGTCACTAAGAGTACATTAGGAATGCAGTGACATTTGTCATTCAAACTATCACATCGACCAAGCCACTGAGAATGTTAATTCTTTCACAACTGACTGCACTCAGTTATGTGTCTCAGGCTGGCGTATTGCCAAAGAAGGGTGATTTTTTATTTAATGAGTCAAAATTTTCTTTCTGCGCTAGTAGCCTGTTAGATGGGATCATGGTCCTTAGACACTTTCAGAGTAATGTGAAGACACATCGGGTAACAAACACAAAGAGGTTAAAATTGCAAACTGCTGGCTGTCCTATGTTTTCTTTCTTTGTGGCGGATTGCTGAGGTTCCTGCTACACTGTTCAATTTTTCAGGAACTCAAAGGCAAGAAGCTATTTGATTGCCCACAGGAACTCAAGGAGGTTTGTATTATAGTCAAGTAGCAAGAAGCCATTTTCAATTGGTGCCATTCCAGGAAGCTCACAGTATAGTTTAAGTCTTTGTTGTGAATCCATGAGTTTTTTCTTACCATAGGCTGAAGTGAGAACCATAAACTGTAAAATCAACATGATTTAGTAATATATTACAAAGAGAACAAACAGGATTTTTCTAGAATTTAGGAGCAAATTGTCTGTAGACTACTGATGATGGCTTAATCTCCATTTCATTCTGTGAACAATAGGACATATGGCCAGCTGGAGTTTGCTACATACCTCCAAAGCATCGTTATTTCCAGTTAGAAATGCTATCCGCTGTGAAGTCAAATCCCCACAGCGGAGGCTGCTGAGTCTTTGCACTCTGCCGGAGTAAAGGCGCTACCCTGATCGTATGTAGCCCAACTGGAGCCATGGCTATTGCAGGAAACTGAGCAGAGACAGGGAAGCCTGGAAACTCTGTCCCTGGTCATTATGTTCATTGCTGCTATAAAAAGACTTCAGTCAATTATGAATTTTGTCAGAACATTCTAATACAGATGGAAGGAGAAGGTCACTTTGAAAATAGCTCATATTTATTTGTCTGTCAATGCTCATAAGAAATTATACACATACACCAGATGCTAGACTGGCTGTGCCCTTTGTTCGTAACACAGGCAATTAAAACGAAAAGAAGAATGTCCAAGCAGTATAGTTTTAATAATCCCAAAGATTAGCAACTAATCCCAAACCATAATGAATTTTCCATCAGCATGACTTGTAGGTCACTGTCACTACAAATCTAGTCCAATGAAGTCCACTACCAAAAGGAATGCTCATGGGCTGCAGAAAAACAGATCAGAAGCCAGGGTCAGTGATGGAACAAATAAAAATAACAAAACATTGCCCAGAAGGTGCTGTATTGACAACCTGTAGATGGCAGTGCACTCAACTCAACTACTACTCACATATTCTGCAAGGAAAATACCTTTAAGGAGGTAAAGTTCCATCATCTTTTCCATTTACATCACTTTCTGTTCCATTCCATCTTAACAATACCAAATCTTAGTGTCACATGGCTACTAGAGTCCTTGTCTTTAATCATGAATGTCCTTTGAATGACTGTTGGGCATATTGGGTGAAAAGGCTTGGACTTCTGCTCAAGCATCTGAATTCTGGACAAAATGGCTCCATCTCTGTGACCCTATAGAGAAATAGGTGTGTGAAGGGAGACATGTCCTTGAGAAAATGGGGAAAAAAATCCTCTGATCAGAGCATGAGTTTGCTGAGTATGTTATATAAGCACTGCCAGTATAGCATGAAGTACCAGTCAGTCCTAAATTTCCTTTAGTGACCTACAGCTATCTGAGGCCACAGCCTACAGAAGTCTGAGGTTCTGGTGCAGAGGAAGTACCATAAGACAAAAACTGTGAACCAGAAGCCTTCTGTTCAGAAGCCAACTGTCCTGGTTTCAGCTGTTTACACTAGCCAAGGACTTTTCAGCTTCCCATGCTCTGCCAGGTGCACAAGAAGCTGGGAGGGAATGCAGGCAGGACAGCTGATCCCAATTAGCCATCAGGGCTATTCCATACCACCTGATGTCAAGCTCAGTATATAAACTGGGGGAGTTGGCCAGGGGAGGGAGTGATTGCTGCTTGGGGGCAGGCTGGGCTTTGGGTGGTGATGAGCAATTGCATTGTGTATCACTTGTTTTGTATATTCTGTTGTTATTATTGCTATTTTCTCTTTCTCTGCTGTCCTATTAAACTGTCTTTATCTCAACCCATGGGTTTTAGGGTTTGGTTGTTGTTTTTTTTTTCCCCCTGATTCTCTCCCCCATTCCACTGGGGTAGGGGGAGGGTGAGCGAGCGACTGTGTGGTGCTTGGTTGCCAATCAGGGTTAAACCACACCACCAACTTATCTGGGAGGGAAAAAGTATATGGGATTACTTTAAACTGTGTTGTGATTAAACATCGATATGAAACCATGACCTGAGTGGGTGTTTGAAATGGTATCAAAAACATATCCTTGTGCACAAATGAACATTTGACACTGTCTCCTGCAATCCAAGTTAGGATGTTATAGCCTGGATGGGTGGACAACTAGATTGGTAAGAAACCATTTGGATGGTCAGGCTCAGAGGGCCACGGTCAGTGGATCATTTTCCCTGGAGCATGCAACATGGGTATGGCAGGGTCTATCCTAGGACCTGTGCTGCTTAATGATGTTATCTGGAGGAGGTTGTGGAGCATGCTGTCATCAGATTTGCAGATAATGCCAAACTGGGGGTGGCTGACCAATACTCTCCATGGAAGGGCCGTCATTCAGAGGCTCCTAGACAGACTGGAGGGATGGGCCAACAGGAACCTCATGAAATTCAAGAAACAAAATGCAAAGTGCTGCAGCTGGGAAGGAAGAATCTCTTGGAATGATGCAGGCTGGAGACAGACTGCCTGTGGAGCAGCTCTGAGGAAACAGTTCTGGGGCAGCAAGCTGGGCAGGAGCTGGTAACAAGCCCTGCAAGCAGAGATGGCCAGCAGCATCTGGGGCTGCATCAGCAGGAGCACAATAAGGAGGTCAAGGCAGGGGCTGTCCACTCTGCCCAACAATCGTCGTTAGACCACATCTGGATCCTGTGGTTGGTTTGGTGCCCGCCAGTGTGGGAAAGATGCCAATAACCTGGAGTAAATTCACCCTTGTGATGCTCAGGGCTGGAGGGTGCTCCTGTGAGGAGAGGCTGGGGCAGAGATGGCTTTGGGGGCACCTCACAGCCACCTCAGTGCCTAGAGGGAGGGGATGGAGCGGGGGCAGCCAGGCCCCTCACAGCCGTGTGTGACAGGGCAACAAGGTACGGCAGGCATGAACTGAAACGAGAGGGGTTCAGACTGGGTATGGAAACCTCTCCCTGTGAGGACAGGCAGGCCGGGGGACACGCAGAGGGACAGGCTGCCCAGGGAGGTCAGGCAGGCTCTGTCCTTGGGGCTTTTCAGGACCTGTCTGGGGAAAGCCCTAAGCAACCTGGTCTGACCCCACAGCTGGTCCTGCTTGGAGCAGGGGTGCACGAGGGACCTCCTGAGGTCCCTTCAGACACAAATTATTTTATGATTCCATTATTCTAACCAACAATCTTAGATGTAGGAGCATGAAGAATATTTCTCCTGTTGTGATGCAATTCCCATCCAATTACGCACTGGTGATAAATCCTGTCTGGGGACAGTAACCCAGACCTGTACATCTTGACCACTGGCATAAATTACTGTACACTTTATTGACTCAAAAGTGTTTAAATATAGTAGATGCTGTTGCTCATTTTTTACTGTGAATGGCAAATTTGTCAACAGAATATTTCAATGCTTCTTCTCAAATATGGAACAAAGAACCAAATTAAGAGTTCTGCTTTTTTTCCATCACTATTTACAGTTCACCACCAGTATCCTGTAATGGACCTGAGCATGACTTAAAGAGTACATTTTGTTTCTAATTTGTTCTTTTTTTAAAGCCCTGTTATAATTTTAAATTTTATTGGTTATTCACTGTGACTGGTGACATTTCACTGATTGCTTCAGCTTCCGCTATCTCTTTCCTTTTTAAAGTTAAAACCTATAATCACTGACATTTTTCTTTCCTTCCCAGATTCTAAATATTTATTTTGAGGATTCCTTTATCACTCTGCATCTTTTTCTTTTTAATCCATTGCATTTTTCACTGTTGCTCAGTCGCAGTTTTTTATTTAGCATCCAAGACCTATTTCTTAAACATTTCCTTGTGTGCTTTTTTAAAGCCTTTCTCGCTCTATATATACATTCCAGTCTATAATAATTTCTAAATAATATATATATAACAATATAATATATATTATATATATTTGGGGGGGAGGGGTTGATGGTTGGACTAGATGATCTCAGGGGTCTTAACGATTCTATGATAATGTTCCCAATTAGTTCAAACATCAAAAATGGCTATTTAAAGCTTGATAAAATATAATATATAATATATATAATGCTGATAAAATATAATGCTGATTAGTAGCAGTACTGTCATCAAATAAATTTAACTCAGTCATGATCTTTAATATACAGGCAAGCATAAATATTCTAAATCGGCAGTGAATATTTGCTTGTCCACCAAAATGAGCTCTAACGTGGCAGCTCTTTTATCATCATCTGCTACAAATATTTTAAGGTCTCTCTAGTTACCTTACCTAACTCTTCACCCAGATGTAACTACTCACACTTTTTCGAACTCCCTTGAAAAATATCTAATGTCCTTCATTTGTTGCCACCACCTAAAAAAGATGAGGCCTTTTTTCTACATGTTCCTAAGGCAGTTCCTACAATACAGCTAACACATGGACAAGGTGATGTCTAGAGGTTCCTTCCAACCTCAACAGACTAATTGTACCCATGATTTCTCCTTCAGTACCTTTAATATCTACTTCAGTATTATCTGTGCTCACTGCTTCCAATTTTGTGCAACATCTACCCTGTCATTTTTTAACTGCTTCTCACTGAGTACATTATAAATGGAATATAAAAGCCTGTGTACTTCAGAGACCCTTGAACCTGGGCAGCATCATGGTTCATAGAAATGGGTTTCAGGTTCAGAAGCAATATCTGACATCTTAGTCAGTGGGATCCCATAGACTCACTGCTTTAAACCACAGTGCTGGTGCCACAGCCTTCCCGAGCCCCTAATTATCAAGATACTTTTCCTTGTTAGCTGGGAAAGCTCTGGTTTCTAGTCAAATGTAGAGCAGGGACCATGGCAAGAGAGTAAATCAAACAGACCCAGGAGTGGAGAATATAGCACTCTGAAAAATAAAAGTATTCTGTGAAGAGGCTCCAACTTGGAAATCACCCTTCGAGCATATCCTTGGTTTGATCAGTGATATTGCACAATGGTGTCATTCCTTCCTCACCCTGATTTCCTTTTTCTTACAAAACTGAGGTCCAGGCTGCAAAACTCAGGGCTCCTTTCCTTGTCAGCTTTCTAGGAAAAAATCATTGAAAGGCAATAACCATCTTTCCTATATGGAGACATGCCACGCGTTGACAGCCCATGATGCTTCTGCCACACACTTGGGCTGTGGCTTTCCCACCAGGGTATGATGCCTTTGGTGCTCTGTGCTTGCTCTGCTCCTTCTCCACCCCCTCCCCATCAACTACTTCATCCCGTAGGTTGAGAAATTGCATTCTCAGCATTTTTAAATGCTCCAGTAAGTAAAACCTGGCATGTGTAGTTAATCATTGATCTTTATTTTTATTAACTTAGCGCTAGAGGTTCAGAATAAGAGACTCTTGAGTCTTCTGAGAAATAAAAAAGCAGGGGAGGCAGGGAAAGGTGTACTCACTCCATTACTGACTGTGTTCCAGCGACTGACACATTGCCGGGCGTAACCCACAGCAGCAATAGGAACTGCTGTAATTTAAGGCCGTTTCTCAGGGATTTTCCACTGGCTTCAGATCCTCCAGACTTATGAGCTCTACAGTTGTTCCCCACTCTACCTTGGAAACTTCTGTACCACGCTCGTGAAAACTGCCACCTACTTTGGCCCTGAGTCACCTTTCTTGGTTAGAATCAGCCCTCTGAGTCTCATGCAAATTCCCTAAATGCTGCTTGATTATGTGGGGATATGTGGGAGGGATGCTGAATTGGTCACTTCCAGTCTCTTTCTTGTATATACGTGCAGTATACGTGGATGTGCATGGATATGCACGTGTAGCTTCCGCTGCTCTCAGATGCAGGATGCATCTGTGCCTCAGTGAGATAACGGAGCTCCCCTTTATGAAGCTGAGCTCTATCCTCTTGAGGAAAAAAAAACAGTGGACTGGGCTTAACATAAAATGAGGTCTCCACCTGTGAACCATCAAAATGTGTGCATCAGAGACTTCAAATTTTGCTGAACTTGCAGTGAAGGTTGTGCAGATGCCCATGGTTTTGAGGAACTGGACAAAGAGTGGTGAGCAAGGATGAGAAAAAGCTGGAGAGGTAAAACATTTCTGATCTCAGTGACAGTTAATTAGAGTGTTGTTATTTGGGGTGAAGTGTATGGGGTAAGCCCATACCTTTGAGAGAATCACAGAGCAGCAGTTAATATCCAACCACACAGCGTCATGCTTTGAATCAGATTTTGAAGTCAAACCTTGCGGGAAAGAGAAGGTTACCCCTGTAATGCAAAGATGCATGAAAGATAAATGCTTGCGCATGAATGTGGTGTCCAATGCAAAGGAGGTGCACACAAACTGAAAACAAACAAGCCATCAAGCAAAAAACATAAAATGAAAACACACATGTTGCCTGCTTCATTTCACTAAGGAACATAGGCTGATTTGTAATGAGTGGATGCATTTTTAATGCATTTGTACCTTCTCTCATTCAGAAAATGTACTCCTTTTTCCTGCAGTCTCTGAGAAGGGGTAATTCCCCATTTGGGCTCTCACTCCCAGCTGAGCCCTGTATCCCCCTGTTGTGCAGTCCTGTACACTCATACCGCATCTCATTGTCATTAAAAAGAGATGAAACAGCAATACAGAGGAATTTTATTGTGTGTCAGTGCTGTGAATTGCAGCAGAGCTAAGGAGTGGCTCTAACCCCTGAATCCAACTAGCTACGCATAAAACAAAGCACTTTGTTGTCATGTAAATGCAGCACCTCTACATTTACAAGCTTTCCTGAAGACTTTGCAGGTATTGATGTGATCTGTAGGGAAGCTCTTACCACCCTTTGGGCCTATTTGCTTTCATATCCTAAATGTGTGAATTTCTTAGGAAAAGGAATCTTGGCAAAGTTTTAAATGACTTAAAGCAGCTAATTCAAAAAGAGGCAGAGAATAAATGAACCAAAATCTGCCCATTAAGCCCCTGCTAGTGTCCATCTTCACCCTGACAAAGAGATAACCTACAAAGCTGAGCCACCTGACTGGAATTAATTTGGACACTTAGGGCAGTCTGGGAATGTACTAAAGAAAGAGGTTTCTCCAAGGGACACATTTACACTGATATGTAAAATATGAAGTTAACCCTACATAGTCCCTAGAATTGCTTGCTAATTCAAAAGCTGTTACATAAAGCTACTTTTTATTAGCTGTGGAAACCTAATGACTATTAAATGCAGTAACATGGTGACTTTACTTCTAAAATTGCAAGGTCCATATTGTTTGGGTCAGTTCTATTAAATCAGAGGTCTTATGAAGTGAATTTAGTTATACCTTTAATAACCCTTAGCATACACCACTGAAACTAGTTGTCCTGCCTTATCCAGAAGCTAACGATGCTGATCATTAGCTATACACTAGACAAAGCAGACCTCTGTCAGAGCCCTTGGCTCAGAGCGGTTTCTGAAGAAACCCAGACACTCTCTGGGAACAAATATTACCTGCATGAAATACTCTGAGTGGCAGAATGAAGTAGCTAAAACTAATAGAGCTGAAATTTCCTGGAAATTTGGAAGGCAAATGGCTTGAACAGTGCTTCATTCTGTATCTGTGTTTTGCACTGACGAATCTGCTAAGTTTTGTCATATATGCCAAAAAGAAAAGCCAAGTGAAGTGAAGGAGCCCATGCTGATGTCACAGAAAAAGTCTGCATCCTGGAGCAGTGGGAGACAGATTTGTTTGTTAAGGAGCATGAGACTGGAAAAGATCTCTTGATCTTCAGCATGTTGGATGGAAAAAACCCTGTGTCCTTGTAAAATCTTATTCTCACAGCGAGAATATCATCTTATTAAAAGACACTACAGCTAAAACAGGTGATTGTATGAATGACATCAGCTTTTGCTCGACTTGTTATTTCACTAAATGCAACTTTGTCCTGGGCTTGGAATCCTTTTTCTAGTACTGAAGAGCTAGTGGGTCTATGCAGCTGGACAGTGGGGCACAGTCTAGTGGACGTGAACTCAGGCAGATGGAAATGATCATGCATTTAACCAAATAAACCCAGCTTGGTAGAAAAGGTCTTAGTTAATAAAATACTGATTAGAAAAGACAGGATGGTCAGGCTCCATACAAAACCACTCTAAAATTATACCAAAGAAGACTGGACTGTTCCTGCCTGCTACTTTAACAGGCACAGGAATGGTTGCAGCATGAAAAACATCTCAAAATCACAGTGAACCTGGAGCTATGTGAAGAAAGAGCTGATTTAATACCAAAGTTCAGTAGACACTCCCACACTACTGTTTGGACATGGCTCTGACCATGCCGTGAGCCCAAACTTGTGTCACATCCACACTGTAGGTTGAAGACAAGCTGGGAGAGTAGGGGCTACTTGGGCTTAGATTAACTCTGAGTTTAGGCACAAATTTTCTATTTATACCAAACCCATCCTACTTGAATCAGGCTTTTTAGCCCCAGTCTGGGAGATATGCTGGCAGTGTGCAAGAACGATATGCATGAGGCTGCTATTTAGATTAGATAATAGGCTGGTTATAAATATCACATTAACATCATGTAATCATTGTCACTTCTGTTATCCTTAGCTGGGAAAAGATAGTATTGGCAATGATATTTTCAAGGGACTTTTCCACAAGCCAGCTGAAACCAGTCATGTTACACGCAGGCTCGTGTAATGTGCTGCTGTCGGCTGGCGCCCAGATGCGCAGTCAAAAAGACTTCGTCAGACCCTTGGCTCTGATGGGTGAGTGAGGAGCAAGCAGGTTATTTCTAAACTTTAGCAGCTAGCCTGCATTAGTTAGCTCACTTCTACGTGCAGTTTGGACACTCCGGAAATGTTGTCACAGGACATAAACATTTATGATTTCTTTAATGCCAAACCCTTGGGCTCTGAACCAGTTAAAGTTAAATGAATACCTGCTATTATTCTTAGCTATTTCAGCTTAAAATAAACCCAGTATGCTCAGTTATTTGGCAATCAGATACTTCATGTTTTTAGTGAGTGTGAGGACAATCACGCCTGTCTAGCTGGTCCACAACACCCTGCAGATATTGCACCCTCAGTTTCTCTGTGTGAAAGAGTGCACAGGGCCACCCACATTGGCAGATGTGCTGCTGCTGTGTGACTTCGGTCGAAGCGGACCAAAAAAACCCCTTCACAAAGGAAACCACCCCATTGAAATAAGGGAGGGCTGGAGGAGACTCTCATCTAACATATTCTCTGGCGTTGGGATCTGATTCTTAACCTTTGGGTGTAGCTCCCTTCTCCACAGTCGTGTCTTGCTTGCTCGTTTGTTCTGGCTTTGTGCCTGTTTCACGTCTTGCTTCTATAACATACAGTCACGTGGCACACAGAACCAACGCCATGCAATTTAGTTTTATGGGGTTATATGACTGACGAAATTGCTAAGCAGCAGCCTCTTTTTTGAATAAAGATTATAGATTTTCTTCTCAGGGCTTGAGACTTTGCTAAGGAAAGATCTTTGCTTAGCAGGAGAGTTTTTGCAGCCAGTTTCAAAACACAGAAAAACTCTGAAGATATTCGTAACATCCTCACGAGCCCTCTTTGCCTTTCTGCTTGCATTGGTAGGTTCACGCACATAGAATTGTCAGTGAGAGGTCTTTTGGTTGCTTATTTTTCCTTTATGCCAGGAGTCTTTTCTTCATGACTTGTTTGGTACTGAGCCAAATGTCAGTGTTATAACATCAGTGATTTTACCCGGGGTAAATACCACCTATTTTTCTTTACTCGAAAGACTTTAGACTATAAACCCACCCTTCAGGGCTGAGTTATGATCACACCTCTCTCTCAAAGAGGACAAGTCAGGTTACAGTGCTGACTAGATTAACCAAACATAAAACGTGAATGCAACAGTTCACAATCACAATAAGTAAATGCCCTTGAGAAACAAGAGTTCCAGTTTAGCAGAACAACAACAAATTAGCTTGTTATGAATAACATTTACAATAATTTCACAAGTGAAGCTGCCATTCTGTTCTGCTAACAGTATAAGACACAAAGTCACAAGGTGAAACTGCCAACTGCTAGGAAAGAGAATAAAATTCACTCCTTCACATCAGGTCTGATTAGAAATAACAACTATCACATCTCAATTTGTGTTCTTTTTAACCTGCTATTGCTCAGCTAAAGGTCCTTTCCACCGATGACAGTTTCATAAGATAAATCTTGCAGGTGTTGAACTGCATTCAAAATGCACATAGCACTCTGCAGACTAGTAAGAAGGTGGACCTATTCAAGGAGTTGAAAAATGTAATCTTGCAAACACATGTGAATGATCTCTTTGATTTCAAATGAGACCTGTGATGTGATCAAATTTTCTCATGTGCATATGCATTTGCAAGATGAAGCCTGAAGCATGAAACTTAACATGATTTAAAAAAGAAAGAGGAAAGAAATACTTTCTTGTGAAAGAACCAAGGAAATAATGTGGTTTTTGGCTTTACTGACTGTATGTATCTTGCTACTTAAACTATGTATATGGGTTAGTGGTTTTTAATTTATGTGTATGGTGGAATGGAAGTCAGAGTTGCCAAAACAAGAAATGAATAAAAATAAGAAAGAATGCTTTTTAACAGGTGAGAGAGCATCATGATAGAGGTGCAGAGTCTGGTGTTGAGAAGCAGCTAGAAGGTAAGACAACACCAAATCTCTGTCCCTGCTGATTTTAGAGTTGGAAGGTGAAGGGATGGGTTTTGAAAGCAAGATGGGTAACAGTTGTTACATGAAAAATCCTAAGCAAATACACATGCAAGGCAGTGGTCAGCAACATGTTCATCTTCCCCTTGCACCCATTGTGATTTACTTCAGGCAACTTAGCTCGGAAAAAATTGTTTATCTTTACTATGCTTTTGAATAGCAGGATTTTGTGGTGAAAGCCACACATTTATATCATCATCAGAATGTCTGCCCAGATGCCAGACTTCACCACGTTTTCTGCATCTGTGGGCATTGACCCCAGCCTGCTTAAAGAGGCTGAGATCATGCCCTGGTGCCATTTCACACCTAGGCAGGTGCTGTTTTATTCTTGAAAGACCTAGTTGGAGCTGGAATTTGAACAGAGCATAGGACAGGAAGTGGGAAGACCAAGGTTTTCTGAGATATGACTAAAGGGAAGGGTAAGGCAAACTCACTTTAGCAGCAGCATGCCATGGTCAAGGTAGGAAAAATGCAGAGACTACAGGGAAAGCATTTAGATCCACAGGCAGATCATAGAATCATAGAAT
>VZTL01056724.1:0-20167 GCA_013400535.1 Scopus umbretta | reverse complement strand
GCATACCTTTTCTGACATTGTCTTGTGGAGCTGTAAACACCAGTTACCACAACTGCATGAAAATGTTAAGTATCTCAGGTCAAAGCCTCTGAGCAGCTGCAGCATCCCTGGCAGAATGGAATCAGACCACACTGTGCTCATTGCCTGGGTGTCTATAACATAATCTCACCCAAAGATGGTGTGATTGACCCTAATCCACAGTGAAGACAACAATGTTTGTGTAAGTAAGAATGAACACAAGGCACAGTGCAGCATAGAGGTAGACAGAAGGGTCAAGTGCTCCTCTTCACAGGAGCATCATGACCTTGCCTCTTATTCCTCAGCATCCTTCTCTTTCTCTACCTGGCTTACTTTCTCTTGCTGTTTTCCCCACCCTGCTGAAACCTTTGATTCTTCTATTAATTCTTTTTTTTTTTTTAATATTCTGCCATGCTCACTCACTGCATCCGACAGTTTTGCACCCATTGCTTTCTGCCCATGTCCTCAGGAAAGTGCTGCCCCCTCCCATCAGAGCCCTTCTCCTGGGACCAGAACCTTCAATCAAACCAGGTGAAGCAGTTGCATCAGCAAAAACTCCCAGAAAGCCATCATCCCTGGCCTCCTCTTCTGACAAGAGTGCATTCAGGAGAGTCAGTGCTAGTGCATTCCTCACCAGCTGGTCTGAGAAGTAAGCCCCTGAGTGTCACTCATAAAGGAACAGGAACAGAAGTAAGACAGGAACAGCAACCTGACAGCAACACAACTGGAGCAGAAGAAAGGCTTGCTCACCTGCCTGAGGATCTGTGGGTAATGGTGGCAGGAACAAGGATGCGCTACCGTCATCTGCGTAAGACTGCCAAAAAGGCAGTGTGGTGTTCCCAGACATGGCTCACTGAGGGGCCCACAGCCCAGAAAGCAAACATTTATAGGATGACTTCCCCTCCAACAGCTTCAAGCCACATAAGTAGCAGGGACATTTGGTCTGTTGGGCTGCAGTAATTCTAGTACAAAGCCAAGCCCCCAAAATATGTACAGTGTTGATGTAGCAGCTTCAGCACAAGTGTTTTTTGATCTATTGGTTTGCTCCTCCTGTGCCATGCTACTTGCTAATGTAGATGTAAATATTTATAGAGGAAATACTGCATTGGTGTGCATGGAGTGTGAATGACAGCGTGCCTGTACATGGCCATCAAAAGACAGGGCAGAGCAGGAGTTAAACGCTGCTGATTGTAGAGCAAGTGAAGAGACTGAGATATGCTGTGAGACCAAGAAAGACTACAAATAACACGAAAGAGTTGGAAGGCACTGGGTGGAGAACTGTCTACAAAGAGGCTATCACAGATGTGGAGCAACAGCAGTGTGATACCGTTCTACCTTGCCTTAAGCCTTCCTTATCCACAGAGATAGAACCAAAAATGACAAAAATCACTTAATGATGTTTTAATCTCTTTTCTCTTTTTTTTTTCACTGAGTAAAATACAACAGATAAGGCCATGTACCAGAGTGAAAGCTTGTAACATCCCCTAATTCATAGGGACCTGTCAATGCCAGAATTACCAACTACATGTGTTGGATTCAGAAATAAATCTAACGTGCAGCACCAACTAGTTCAGCCGCTAGCTGCACACACATCAGGAAGCCGGAGTAATGGCTTAGCAGCCTAATTGCCTCCCTTTCCTCTTGAAGCGGGGCAGGCATAAGGCAGAAAAAGCTGAGGCGAGTGCTCTGTGCGCTGCTCCCGTCACTGTGACGCAAAGATGTAGCTGCCAGTGGGAGCATCCGAAGGTCTCTGTTCTCAGCATGTAAGTGGCCAGGTGCAAATTTTCTAAAGGAAGGCAGTGGGGGGCAAAAGGAGGAAGGACTGTTCTTGCTGCAGGCCATTAACACCTCCTAGAACTGTGCACATACTCTAGGTCATGTAACAGGGGTCCGGCCGGGCTGCACAGTCCTCCCTCTCCTCCCAGCTCCAGTCCCTCCCATGCATGCAGTGTGTTACACATACAAAAATTTGGCATGCCCATCTACTCTCTCATTAGGGAACGAGGGGCACTGACTAGGCCCATAAGATTATTAGTTTAAAACCGAGGAAGTGGAGGGGGTAAGGTTGGGGGTTGGTTGGGTTTCTTATTTTTAAGCATGAATGCTGAACCTGTGGGACTCACTATATCTCTGAGGTCAACAGTTTGTTGCTGTTCAGGAAGGGATTAGGGATTTATATGGATAATGAGAGCATATACAGTTTTATTGGACAGACTCAGAAAAAATGCTTTGAGACAAGATCTAAGTCCTTCTCATGTTTCAGGGCATAAGCCAAACGTTAAGTGATAGAGGCTGGAAAGAAAATTGCTGTATTCAGTAATTATCCACTTCATCATTGCTTTCTGCCTCCTCTGATACAGCAGGCACTGAAAAGAGACTGTGGACATCAGATCACTGGTCCTTCCTAAGTCATGCCAGGGCTGTTCCTAAGGCAAGGACAAAAGCAAGGGTCTAGATCTTTCCAGCACAGCTGTGCATGTGCATCTACCCACCCAAACAGGGGCAAACAAGTATTCATCCCTACCCAGGCAGGAATGCAGGTCTCTTAAAAATAGGCACAGCGTTTCCCCATTTTTTACAGCAGGATGTTGTTCAGTTTGTGGCACGTTAATTACTATTTACGGGGCTGCTATAAAAATTAGTTACCTTTTTATAACAAAAGGCCCACAGCCAATATTTTATAGACAACACACAAAGAGGTTTGGAATTGATGATTTACAGATCAGGAAATAACACTTAATCAGCTTCCCTACCTTCCCAAGCAGGGCTGTGCAGTTTTACGCCACCTTGCTGTTTTCAACTCATTATTTATTGATGTTGATTGCTTGACATTCACAACAGGATACGCTTGTTCTGAGAGGAGCACTCTGGGACTTATCCCAATGTAGCAGAGAGGTGTGGGTTATATTATTTTGCCCACAAGTCAGCTGTATTATATGGCCCAGCACATAGAGTGGTCTCTAGCATTTATGTCACACAACATAAAACCTGCTTTCACGGAGGGCGACCGCTTTCCCTGCACCACACACGGAGGGACCCCAAGAATGCGAAGCGAATACCTCGTTTACACCACCCCATGGCGTGAAATGCACATTGCCATCCTGCCAAAACACCGTTTCTGCTTACCTCCACTTTCTTCTTTAACATCTTTCATCGGATGATCTTAAAGCTCTTTACCTCCATGAATCAATTAACTGCACACTGTCACCATGATGTGGAAAGACAGGAGATAGCTGTAGGTAATTTATAGATAAGTAAATGGAGGCACTTCTTATGATCATATTCCATCTTAAGCGCTACAAATCACAGTCAGTTGATTAATGTCTGCAAAACACTTGGAGTGGCTTGCACTTAGTGTGTCACTGCTGAAACCCTGCTAACGTCATTTGGGCCATTACGGAGTGGAGAACAGCCTGATGTGCTGCCACCTGCAGCAAGAGCAGGTGAGGACCTGCTCAGCACCGCACCTGATGGCTCTGCAGAGCCAACACTAATGCCATGCAGGAGGACACATTACCACTGTTCTGCCCCAACTACTCCACATCTCTCTCTTGCTGGAGAAGATATGGAAGAAGAAAAATTAAACAAAAGCCTACAGTCTCCGACCCTGCAGACTGCCACCTGCACTGAGCATGGGGTTACAGCATGATCAACCATACCTAGAGCTCAGCACTCCTAACACAGGCAGTTTTACCTTGGGACCTTCCAAGCTGTCAGCATCTTTTGGGAAACAGTCATTGTAAAAAGATGTCTGTAGCCCAACTTAATCTGAAATAAAAATAGAAAAAAATGCTTCTACTAGTGCTACGCTCTCATGCAGGCTCATATCAGGTTTTGCAGCCACATACTGTCCTCTGGGAAGAGTGTGACTAGTCTTGAGGTAGGCACATTTTACATTCATCTTTGTCATACATGCTGACGAACCAAAGTATGGGACCACCGCTCATTCCTTTACTTGGAATTAATTTTTAAAGTAATACTACTTTATGGTCAGCCAAAAGATAAAGAGTCCAGGTAGCTTATTGATATATTTTGCTAACTGTGTTTTTGAGAAGAGAGTTGTTTTTCAAATTTGACTTAAATGACTTTTCTTTTTCCTACCAGGGTAAAAGGATTATTTTGTATTTGTTCTTTTATTTCTATTTTTATTTAAAATTACTTTAAAAACTATTTCTTATTTGTTCACAAGTATTGTTCTAAGACAAACAGATCAATGTGCATTTTTATGAAACGGTATGAAACGCATTTCAGGAGTTTATATGTTACAGCTGGTTGAATTGGAAAAAAAGCATCTGCAAACATGCCAGCACCCCCCCCTCCTGTGACACAGTCCCAAAGACTCTCCAACCTTTCTAGCCATTTTCCATCATCTAGTAGTATGCCAACTTTTCCTTTCTTTAAATACTTAACCCAGAGCACCCAGACGCCAAGGCATTTGTTACAGCTTTTGTTTGAAAGCACTTAGCACCTATTTAAACTCCACTTCACATGCTTGCACAAAGTAATTACTCACAGTTCATCTTGTCATGAAAAAGAGACAATGCAGACATGGAAAATGAAATACACTGTAATCTACAATTGGTAACTTTCTGGGAAAAATAAATCCATGAATGTGCCTGAGTATGAAACAGATAAGAGAAAACTTGTAGGAGCTGTAAGTCATGAAAAGAAAACATATTGCCCATTAAGTTCAGATTTTTGATAGCTTCACAGTGAATGACATCCTGATTTTCAATGAGTGTCATCTATTTCATTAGGAAAGATTTTCAGTGACATTAAGGTGGGAGCTCCAAAACCTGGTGAGCCTGCATAACTGAATAGAAAATTAAAGCTAATGAGTATGTTAAATCAGCAACTAACACATCTGCAGGAAGTATTTAGTGGACAAAAGGAGGTGGTCTGCAAGACTTTATGAAGAATGATAAACCGTTGTGTTACACAGGGGAGTGTGCAGTTTCTGGTGCCCTCACTTCAAAAGACCACCAGAAAACCTAAGAACATCTACATAGTGTCTGTACTGATATAATGAATTTGTTTGAACTCACTAATGTTACAAAACTCAAGAAAGGAGTAGCAACAGTAATTCCCAGCTAAGATATTCCAATATCTTGGAATATGACTATTCCTATATGTGTTACTTTAAAAGCCATAATCAATGTAGTTTATCCAAAATAAAGTTAAGAGCTGATTCACTTCACAGCCTTGGAGAGCTAAAGAGCATTCAGACACCTAATCACACCTCATGGTTTTCACACAAACTTGAAGTTCAACCTTATGTGTTGTTCTTTAACATACAAGTCTAAAGACAGGAAGACGTAGAGACTCCCAGCATTGTTCCTGGTAATTCGTAACAACTGTCTTTACTATCAAAATATGTGCCTATTTTTAGTTTGGATTTCATAGAATCATAGAATCGTAGAATAGTTTGGGTTGGAAGGGACCTTTAGAGGTCCAACCCCTCTGCAATGAGCAGGGACATCTTCAACTAGATCAGGTTGCTCAGAGTCCCCTCCAACCTGACCTTGAATGTTTCCAGGGATAGGGCACCTACCATGTCTCTGGGCAACCTGTTCTGGTGTTTCACCACCCTCACTGTAAAAAATTTCTCTCTTATATCTAGTCTAGATCTGCCCTCTTTTAGTTTAAAAACATTACCCCTTGTCCTATCACAACAGGCTCTGCTAAAAAGTTTGTCCCCGTCTTTCTTATAATCCCCCTTTAATTACTGAAAGGCCACAATAAGGTCTTCCTGAAGTCTGCTATTCTCTAGGCTGAATAACCCCAACTCTCTCAGCCTTTCTTTATAGAAGAGGCGTTCCATCCCTCTGATCATTTTTGTGGCTCTCCTCTGAACCTGCTCCAGCAGGTCCATGTCTTTCCCATGCTGAGGACTCCAGATCTGGATACAGTACTCGAGGTGGTGTCTCACCAGAGAGGAGTAGAGGGGCAGAATGACCTCCCTTGACCAGCTGGCCACACTTCTTTTGATGCAGCCCAGGATATCGTTGGCTTTCTGGGCTGTGAGTGTACCTTTCTGGCTCATGTCCAGCTTGTCATCTACCAGTAGCCCCAAGTCTTTCTTGGCAGGGCTGCCCTCAATCCCTTCATCCCCCAGCCTGTCTTGGTACTGGGGGTTGCCCAAACCCACGTGCGGGTGTCTGGCTTTAGCTTACTGTCATCAGTACTAATT
The DNA here is from genome assembly GCA_013400535.1 of Scopus umbretta. Lineage (NCBI taxonomy): Eukaryota > Metazoa > Chordata > Aves > Pelecaniformes > Scopidae > Scopus > Scopus umbretta. The sequence goes on along the minus strand of VZTL01056724.1, from coordinate 13,959 downwards.
ATGCCTTCCTATGGTGGACCAAAACCCCTAGAGCACTTAGTGTTTGCTTTCCATGGAAGTATTTCCAGAGTGTAATACTCACCTCTGAATATTCTATTCAAGGTAAAAAAGCAATCGAGTGGATTCTCCACATTTTCTATAACTGAAGTTTCTATCGCACCCAAACAATTATCATGGTTCTTCTCTGCTGTCTTGTCAATTTTGAAAATATTTAAAAATAGAGAACCTGGAACTGAATTAATTATCCCCATCCCATTTTCCCCAGCAGTCTATGCAGAAGTCAAGTCTCTTTCACACCTACCTAATAACTGTGTTCGTTCTTTCTACCATCTGGACCAGGTGCAGAGATGGAGAGATCATGCTGAATGCTTGTTTGCTAAGACTTTTAAATCTTTTCAGTGTGCCAGGATACAATCTCTCTCTCAAAAGTATGGCTAATTCTTCTACGTATGGCACTAAATTTGTCTGTATGTTAATTTAAAAAGAATGGTCCCAGTTTGCCATCTAATCTAGACTTCCCAGTGATTCATTTTCATTCTCATTATTTCCAGTCTGTACCATGGTCTTCCATGATCACTAGTGCTCAGTGAGCTTCTATAGAATAATTTCTATGTCCTGAAGTTGGAACTTTGTAGTTGAACTATGTCTGGCTGTGATGGAGTTAACTTTCTTCATGGCAGCTTGTATGGTGCTGTGTTTTGGATTCATGGACAAGGTAGTGTCGATAACACACTAATATTTTGGCTATTGCTGAGCAGTGCTTGCACAGAGTCAAGGCTTTCTCTGTATGTCACTCTGCACACACACACACAGAGCTCCCAGCAAGTAGGCTGGGGGTGGTCAAGAGGCTGGGAGGGAAAACAGCCAGGACAGCTGACCAAAACTGGCAGCAGGGATACTCCATACTATATAATATCATGCTCAGCAATAAAAACTGGGGTAGATGAAGAAATTGAGGGATGGTTGTTGTCTTCTGACGAGGCTGTTGGTTGAAGTCTGGCTGGGCATTTGCCTGCTTGTGGGAGGCCATGAGTGATTGCCTTTGCATCATTTGGTTTATTTCCTCTTTCTTTCACCTATTAAACTGTTTTTCTTGACAAGAAAGATGAAATCTCACAAGAACTGTTTTGCTAGAGAAGAAAAGAAGAGAAATCTCAAAAGTTTTCTCATTTTTGCTCTTGCTATTCCTTCCCCTGTCCCACTGTGGAGGGGGGAATTGATGAGTGGCTGTGGGGGTGTTTGTGTGGGATCAATCCACAACAATATTAGATGAAATACCTTTTGTGATTAAAAAAACATTACATGCATTTTTTTGAAATGCTATTGGTATGCAACTGCTGGCTGTGTGAAACCATAAACACATGTCCCACAATGAGGTCGCCATAACAATGGAGATAATGTACTGATAAAATCTGTTGTATCACCCCTGTTAATTGCATCAACTAGACCACTCAAGAGTTTATTGTATAACTGATCCATACGCTTAAAAGCCTTCCTGTTAATCTTTACCTCTCTCCCTGACAGGGAGAAATTAATCACCCAAGGGCTTCAAAGAGTGTGTATCTAGGAGAAGATGTCTGATGTTAATTAATCCAGCAAATGAAACAAAATCCAGTGACTGTAAGTTGAATTTAAATTAAGGGGAACATGCAATATTTAACCTTTGGAATGAGCATAGGATGCAGAAGACTCTCAGCCCCTGAAGTCCTTAAGTTACTGCTGCATGTCTTTCAAAAGTACATGACACAATTCAGTGGTGATCCATGGAGCACCAAAACAATTCAGCCTGCTCAGGGAATGTCTTGGATGGTCCCTGAGCATGGGTAAATGGGTGGTAGCTGCCTACTCTAGGTGGCCAGAATGACCCCTCCATCCCCTTGAACCTCATGGTGAAGACTTCTGTCTCATTGAGAGGTTGATGTGGGAGAATCCAATGGTCCTTGGGGAAAACGTCACCTGGGAAAAACCTGCATTGTTTCCTCTTGTGGCAGAAGTCTGTCCTCAGCCTGCACCTTTGCCAGGGGTTCTGTAAACTCAAGAAACAGGCAATGAGCAGGAAACGGATGCATAAGCTGGACAGCTGAACTGTAGAAAGCTGTAGGAAATGTCATACCTACAGGGCCTGCCCAGCCCAGCTCTTTATGATTCCCTGCTCCTGGGATAATGTTCATGACTTCTTTTTCAAAAAAGCTTAGGGACCTCTAGCCTGTTTGAGCCTTAAGTTATTAGCTCAGTGCAGAAGTTACTGCTGACATTCTCTGGCCAGTGCTATGCAGTATGACATGCAGGGCTGGCACTCTGGCTTTAAAGTTGATGAATTGACTGAAGGAAGACTAAAGAAACATGTCTGGCTTGATTCTGCTGCAGTGATGAGATGACACTAGTAATCCCTTACAGGCTTCAAAGACTGTAGGGAGAAAGTAGCATCGCTAAAGGTGACTTAGGTGGATATGAGTGAAAGCAAGGGGATATATTGAAGCAAATGAAAGACATTTTCCATCCTGCCATAAAGGTGTGTCAAGTAGTGATCTGATCTTCTATGGGGAGAGTAGGAACCCCACTGCAGTGGGCTTGTTAACTGGCAAAACACTGGACCACCTGAGAACCTGCTTCTCAGGGTACTGCAGTGAGGATTCTGGACCCATCCAAAGTCTTGCTTGCTTCTCATTAAGGATCCCAGAAGTATGTCTCAGGTCCTCCCCACTGCTTGCTATGGGTGGCAGGAATACACCTTCCCTGAGACCTAGGTCTGTTTGCTCCCAGCCAGTGAGTTGGGTCCCTCTTCAGTCGCCCTTGCACATGTGCACTTCATTGTACTAAAGCTATGTAACAGTGCTGGCTTGATTTATGAGGGCTGCATTTCTTCCAGTGATCCCTGCTGGTACAGGACTCACTACTTCCCTTTTATGTGTCTGTGTCAGAGGGCAACTGGCAACCAGCTGTTGGAAACTGATTTTAAAAAAAACAACAAAAACCCTTATTATCATCATGATATTATTTCAAGTCCCTGTACCTGCCTATATTCTCTGTAAGAAGGGCAATGGAGACTATGGCTGCAGGCCAACTTTATCACTGGTGTGAAGAAATTAAAATTAAATCATAAGATTTGCCACTTGGACAAGTCACCGGGGTTAGTGAACCAAAACACATTTCCTGGGAATCCCACTACAAAGCAACAGTGATTCAGACCCAGGATGTGTTTTCCCAGTGGAGTTTATACTCAGAGACCATACAATATATATATTTCCCCATCCTAGGTGGCTGTTAATAAGGGGATATCAAAAGCTCGGGAACAATAATTATAGTAATAGCATATTTTTGTTGAAAGCAAACCTCCCCTCATACATCCAATCCAGTCAATCTATTGTGCTGTTGTACAGTGTGCAGATGCAGCAGTGGTGGAAAGAAGTGGGTGGTGCTCAGCATCAGGGATGGCTCCAGAGCACTCCACCTTCCCTTGCCAGGCAAACACAAGGCTTCTGACACTCTTCAGGTGGGCCTATAGCTTTTTCCCTCTTCGTGTGCACCCACCCTGGTGCCTCTTCAGGACTGTCCCCAGTTCAAAGAGTCTCATTTTCCAGCTGTGCCAGAATTACTGGGGTGGCTGGCTACAGAAGTTCAGGTTGCATAGACAGACACACCAGCAAATGGTCCAAGCATTACAGAAATGCACTGGAGAGAAGTGCTGAATGTACTGGCCTCAAATGAACTTTGCAGAAATGTATATCTGGAAATCCACATGCAGTGTTTACAGAACATCCTTCAGTTTGCTTTACAAAGTAAAAAGGTTTTGTAATTGCAGTATTCATCTTCTTGAGCATTGTCAGTACCTTCCTAAGACCTGCTGAACTTAAAGGACAATTAAAACAAAATTTGAGGGAGAGTTGAATGGCTCTAAGTTCCTTAAATTGTTTTGAAAATTGGTGGCTGAGTGAAGGAGAAAGGGCCACATGAGTGTTTTCACTAATGGAAAGGCACAGGAAGGAGCTGGGGATATTGAGGTCAGGTGGAAGAAATAGGGGAAGGTTTAGGAGAAGTCAGGAGGACCAGAGGTACTGCCAAGGAGGAGGCCGGGGGTTGGCTTCTTGCAGCAGCAGCATAAGAGAAGAGCTGCAGGGATGCAGGGTATAAATCCAGAGGAAACCAGGCTTCGTGAGTTCAGGGGTTTACGGATCCTACCAAAACCCTGCAAAATCAGTTTGCTAAAAAAATCTACCTCACCTGATCTTCTTTACCTCTCAGTGAAGTACACACAGGGTGTTTTTGAGAAGTGCTGTGTCACTGTAGCACAAGTTAGGAAGAACAAACAGGACAACTAAAGAAACAGGCAATTGAATGGAGACGAGGGGGCAGGAATTACCCAGGCTCCTGTCGGATACAGCCCCGCGAGCTAATGCTTAGCATGCAGGCAGAACCAGGGGCTCTTGCAACCGCTTGTAGACCCCAGCTGAGGGAACTCACGCAGGAGCTGAACAAACTCCCCATATCTTCGTTCCCCGTGGAAGGAATGCACCCAAAGCCAAACAGCAAATCGACCTCCTTCATGCTGTCTAGCGCCCTGTGCCTCCCAAGACATCCCTGTCCTCCTCCTGCCTCCGCTCATGCCAGGTGACAGCCTGTCTTAGGAAGGTATTTATTTTTGCATTATTGGTTAGCTTTGTTTTACCTCCTAAGCAAACCTTCCAGTATTTATAGCCTCGCCTCCACACTTGTAGTATATATTAGCCTTTTATGCCTTCTCTGTCACCTGTTGAAATGAGAACTCAGGGTCTTCGGGCCTCTGCAGCCCTTCCCTTACATTAACTTAAATCACACCAGATGTGGGCCCTTACTGCAGAGGAAGACTAATTGATTTCGCCAGTCACAATATGCCTATTGTTTTTTAACACAAATAAACACTGTGGTGTGTGGGGTTTGGTTTTTTTTTCTGTTTTTTTTTTTTTTTCTTTGCCACAAGAGCCAAAGGTTATTCAATTAAAGGACTCCAGAAAGTGTGACTAATAATCCACGGGCAGGGTATTTCTACAGTAAAAAGGCATGGCGGGGGGGGCGGGGAGAAGAAAAAAAAAAATAATCTCCATGCTACCCTGAGAACTGCGGCCTCACCGGGGCCGGCCATAACTGTGATGGATGGCTGGTGTGTGTAAGACGTTATTATTTGTTATGTGAGTGGGGGGAGATGGCAGGCGCATTGGGTAGTACACCTGCTGGGCTCCGAGAAGCAAGAACAGCTGTGTGCATTGATTTAGACGCTTGCTACTTGGGGCTCCAGGAACGAATCAAGCGACAGCTCATAAAAAAAGAGGGTTTTATGATTTTTTCCCCCTTCTTTCTGCAAACAAACGGCCACATCATATGTTTTCCTAACGCTGCCATAACTCAAAATTAAATCCCAGCCCAAGGTGTCAGGCTGGTACCATGTCAGAATTGTAACGGCTTATTTTAAAGGTCGTTATGGATGTACCAGGGAAACACTGGGGGTTTCTGCACAAAGGTGCCATTTCGCTTTGCTGGAGCTCAGGCACTTAAGGGCAATTAGCTCCACTGTTAAAAAATGAGCTGAGAGTGTTTTAACTGGTGATTTTATGCTAATAGCAACTACTAATTCATATTGTTAAAAGAGAAAGTGTAGGCTGCCAAAGCTACTCCAAGCAACATACTGTATGGCCCCAAAGCTTCCCCTTGTCCCTGGGTCCTTCCCCGACAGAAGGTGTGCTGCATGCCAAGCTGTGTGTCACAGGGTCAGCAAACCTCTTCCAGAGCAAAGGAGCATGAGCACAAACGCTGCAGCAGGGACAACTAGGACCCCTTTCTCTATCCTGCACCCCTGCACACCCCCATGTTGGCTCTGGGTGCTACAGTGCTGCAGCTGCTGCTGGGTCCCATCACTCAGCACCAGGGAGAAGCCACTGTCCTTCCAGATCATCGTGCAAGGCTGCAGTCTAGGCTTTACTAGCCCATGCTTTCTGGCTCTCATGTGCCAGGATGTCTGGGAGAGCACAGCAGTTACACCCTCAGGGACACACCTGCAGTCCCATGAGCAGCTGGGGGTCAGATAAGGTGGCACCAGTGAGATCTCAGCATGTCACCTGGCTGCTGCCTCTGGAGGAGCTGGCTCCAACCGCTGCTCTCTTGGCTGTGTTGGCACTGCTTGGAAGCAAGGATGAAACCTCACCATAAATGGTGCATCTGTACAGAGCACATACAGCTCTGACATGCAAAGGAAAAAGACCTGCATGAGTTCTCTTTACACAGATGCTCTCCAGGACAAAAACTTACTTTAAGCAGTGCCCTGACTTCTGTTCCTCCAGGTGGGTGCAGAAGATCGCATCAGAGAGAAGCAACTCCCTTTCGTTGTTCTTCAGACGCTCTGTTCCCCTCTTTAACTCTGTTACTGATGCAAAAGACCCCAGCCCTAAAATCATAGATTTTACTCAGTGCATTATGCTTGTGATGAAGAACTGGAATTTGGCCACTTCTGCAAAAGCATGTACAACAAATAGGCACAAACACTTAAACCAAGGAGAGCCTTACAGGAAGACTAGACCACGTGGCTGGGTTATCCAAGAAAATGCAATTTGTTTTGCTTAACTTGAAGAGGGAAGGAGATAATCAGCTTTCAGAATTGGGGAAAGTTGATCTATTCCCACTAACTGCCAAACAATAAGGTGCAAAGTCATAAAAATGATAAAAATGAAATTAACCTGAACATTGTAATATTATCCAGTCTGTTAGACCTTCAGCCTTGCCTTTCAATTATGAGAATAACAATAGTGAAAAAGAACAAAAGTCTTCACAAATATAAAATTGCTCTATGGGGGCTATTTATGAAGCTTCTTCTCTGACCTTCCTTACAGCTTTGACATGGCAGTCAGCAAACAGAAAATTTAAAATAGAATAGGAATAGAATAGAAAATGCTCTAAGAAATAGAAAATTTTATCACTTTCAGAATGAAATTCTTAAAAAAACCCAAAATCAATGCCCCCCCTTACACAGACGTGGATGTGTATGCTGAAGCTACCACTGAGCAGCAAAACGCCTCATGGACCTTTGCAAGCAGCAGTGGAGCCTTTGCTGCTCCTCCTTCTTCAGACATGACATATTCTTAGGTCTTTTGGCTGCACTGTCTACCCTCACTCCCCAGGCAGAAGGCAATGCTGTTTATTATTATCTCTGAGGATCTTTCTGTAGTGCTCAGTCCTCCTCGTCTGAGCTCTTTTGCCACCTCTATCTAGCCATTCTTTGAAGCAAATGGGCTGGCTAGTACACCTGAACCTGGGTCTGCAGAGGCCGCGGCTGGTTTCTGGTGCAACTGCTTCTCCCTGCTGCCAGAGGCCGCTCAGGTAACATCTGTCGGAGCAGAAATGGAAGGTGCTCTCTGCTTTGTCTCTCTCTGTGCTCTTGTTGCTGAAGCCCAGCAGGGTTATAAGAAGAACCAAAGGGCTTCTTCAGTCTAATACAGAGTGGATGAAAGTGCCAAGCTGTGATTTGAACAAATACAGTGAACCTAGGTGTTAGAGTATTTTGAAAAACCAGCATCCAAAGCTGAACTTCTGCAGCCAGCAGGCATCCTTGGGAGTCCTGGCTCTGCCTTCTCTATATCTTCTCCATCCAGCTGCCAGCAGGCAGCTCTCAGTCTCCGCTCACCTTTTGCTGAGAAATTAACATATTGAGCTGTTCACAGTAACACCAAAGAAAAGCCAGGGAGAAATCTCAGTATTCTGTGTTAAAGGTTGGATGACAGAAATCCAGGGACTGCAGACTGGATGGAGAAAATTCTTGCAAATATAATGAATGCCCTCTGGGGCCAGAGCTGAGGTCTTCTAACCCTGTAGCTGTCTCTGGCAGTGGCAATAGGATATGCAGTTTGGGAGTAATATACAAACCTAGCCACTACCTGTGGTCCTCAGGATCCACAGTCATTGAATTAAGGATGCTGGAGAGTACTTCCCTTACTAGCCCTTTTATTCCATTTTATGGACCTGCTATCCACAAGTTTGCCTAAATCCTGAATTCTGTCTGTCTCTATAACCTCCTTCGGCAACAGATACCAGAAATTTATATCCATCATGTAAAAAAAGTGCTTTATTTTATCTGTTTTAAAACTGTCTGCTACTAGTTTCATCATGTGCCTCTGCAGTTTTTAGAGTAACAATTCAAGTAACAAGTAACAAGTTCTCAATTCACCTTATCTACAACTTACATGATTTTACGGGGTGCTGAGTGAGGGAAAACAACACAGTGTCTTTCATGGAAATACAAAACTATGCCAGGTTACTATTTAGATACAGATTTCAAGCATCAGTCAATAGTTGGAGGGGAAAATGGTGTCATTTGGCTAACAAATGCAACTCAACATAATGAACCCATATATTAGACTGTAGGTAAGACCTTGGAGGAACATTGAGCCATGAGAAAAGGTGATACATGTCTGAACCTTGGGGGCTCAGAAATCTCTCTTTCTCCATAGAAACAGAACAATAGTCACAGTACCCTGGTGCAATACATCACTCGCTCTGTTGTTAAATAATAAAAAACACCGTGAAGCAAAACCTCAACTGTTTCAAATTGTCATAACTTCACTGTCTTTGATAATATAATAACACTTTCCAATACAATTTTGTTTTAATAAAAGGAAAAAAGAAAAAAATATTTAAGGCACAAAGCCCACCATGCTCCTTTGAATCTCAGAGTGTTTTCTCACAGACTCAGGAGTTTTATTTTTAACTTCCCTAAAAACAGGTACTAGAAAAAAAAATATGAGAACATTACCGCAGCCTCTTTAACAACAGATAGACTTCTTTTGTGCAACTGTACAACAAATGCTAAGAAACCTGTATTTTTCCTGAAAAGTTCCCCCACATAGAGAATGCCAGTGAAGTGCAGTTGGGTTTCAGAGTCTTTCTTTCTTCTGATGTTCGAATGCTTTTCCCATTCTCCTATTCAGCTTAACAACAGGCACATGTATCTCTCCCTATTTTTTTCTGTACTGTGAAGGACTGATGGAAATCAAGAACTGGGGTAAAAAGACAGAATGTCACACTGAGGGGCTTTGTCAACATCATTTTAACATTGCGCTAAGTGAATATCATTATGCGGCTCTGGTAATCTGCTAAGACATAACCCCACTTCTCAATATTTATACGTTAAATCTCTGTATATGTATTGCCTCTTACGTGCCTCTGCTTTCTTAGATATCTCTGACTTTTCAGGTTATAATAAAGCCTGGTGAGGGAAGGGAACTGCAGCAGCAATGGGAAACAATTGAGGCAACTCAAGCAACTAAAAAAGTCTAAAAGTATGTGAAGCATTTTTTTCCAATACCAAGACGAAATGAAGCACAAAAGGTAACAAATTACTCTCTTAGAGTAACTGTCTCTAGATCCTGAGCTTCTCTGTTACTCAAGCAATGAAACTGTCCTTTCCCATATGAATTTGGACCTGAGGTATGTTATTCCATATAATTTACGGTGGTAATTGGTATGGTTTTTATTCTACTGATTTTAGATTCCAAGAATCAACCCACACAGCCAGATGCCTGACACCATCTTATTGCATAAATAGGGAAAAAGTCCCTTAATATTTTAGGTAATCGTAAAGCTGATTCTATATTAATTTACAGATGCTGAGAATGTGTCTCACGATGATTGCAATAGGTAAGAAAGTCATCCTAAGTCTACTGTTCATTTAGGTTCAGAAAAGTGCAGCAAGTATTTATCTTAACCTGCTAAGAGCAACAACAATATCTCAAATTATCTCAAAACTGTGGAACTCATAAACACACCAGTACTTTTCTGGAAACAATCCAACAGATTTTAATATTTATTTATGTTAAAATTGATCAGTATTTTTTTCAAACTGTTCTATGTTTTATTTTTGCAGTGAAGACAGTATAGAAGCATAAATAAAATGTTAACATTTAGAAACACTGAAATATTATAACTTTCAAGATTGTGCAAAACAAGTAACTTCAAGGAATGCAGAGTTACAGAAGATATGCACTATAATGCATGTACAACAGCTGCAACCTAGATTTTATTCTATGTACAAATAAAATAACAATATACATGTTAGACAAAACAGTTACTACCTGCATCTCCTGAAGGACATGCTTCTCTATTGTTAGAGGCTCTAGGAGGTATTTTATGAAACACCATACCCCTTTAAAACAGGGTAGGGCAGAGAGTGAAAAATCCCCAGTCCTACTGGAGTAAAAATAGAAGATGAGATGGTATCAGAGGTAAAATTTGACCAAGAACTGGGGTTAATATTTTAATTTCAGCAAATAGCTCTGTAAAATCTTCAAGGGTCCCACTTTTTTTAGGACTAGACATTTTCAAGTAATAGGAACAAAATTCTTCATAATTTCTTTAATTGTCTGCTGCGACAAAAATGACATCATTCATTAATATTATTTGCCCAGAAGTAGGCAGAAGGTATGTTTTATATCTAAAATGAGAGAGGACGGCTCCAGAAACCCTACTGCATTGGTTCTTCACTACAAGATGATCATATTATTGTCTCAGTTTCTTATGTCTTCCTCAGGCACTCTTCTTCTAATACCTCAAGGTTTCTTGGAAGTTCCCTATTTACATTGTGACCCTAGCCTGTCTCTTCTTAGTATTCAAAATCTGATAGGATCACAGCACGCAGGAGAATGTATTGTTTTAAAAATGTGTACTGGTTACCTTCTTCCCCTTCCAGGGTTTTGCATAGGGGCAGACTGCCAACATTTGACAGGTTCCAGATGGATATACGGAATGGCAGTGTGGGTCAGTGGTGCCTTGTTCTGTGGTTAGACTTCAACACAGGAGGATAGGAAACAATGGGGAAAAAGTAGAATATTTCAGGCAAAGTGTCCTAGTTTCGGAAAGGGTTACAGTGTTTTTGTACATTTACAAGCACTTTCTCACATTACGAGCTGACGGGTTTCTACTGAAGCCCTTGTCAGTCAATCTCTCTCTGTATTTCTCCCTGGTGTTCTGTTAAAGCCAAATAAAACCTATTTGCCTCTGCTTTTCTCCCTTGTTGATGTATGTAAAGTTATCAGCTTCTTGCAGGTGTCTGTTTCTTGCATTTGTAATGACAATTTAACAAAAAAAATCAACTAAACCTGAGGCCACAGAAAAGCTTTCACAAGAGGGGTCAAAAGGGTTTCCTCTTCCACTAAAGGTCTGCTACATTATTAGCAGTGCCGTGCTAGAGATATTTACCTGTTGGTTGCTTTTCAATTGATTCAACATGTGGCTACAGGGAGGTTGGAGTGTTTAGATTAAACCCACTTCAAGTTAAAATCTTGGGATAATTCTGGGGGAAAAAAATGACTGCCTGTCCTGCTTTGGCTCCATCATGACTTTTCTCTTTGTTTTTAAGTTTAGCCTCAATTAAAAGAAAACAAGCAAACAACAAATAGTGAAAAAAATTCCCAAATAATTAGGGTTTTGACATCTAAGAAAGCCAATGTTGGATGAGGTCATCTCATCACAGCCCATAAAGCTATCTCTTCCTCCCTTTGTAATACACATGTTCCAGTCCAAGTTTCTCCTTAGTCTTTTTGCGGCTAAAGTGAACTAAACATCCCAAGCAAAATATGTGTCTGATTTATTGGTTGTCTGGGAGAATTAATGCTACAAATGCAATAATGTCTAATTTCAATTCAAAAGGAAAAACAAACCCCAAAAGCATAGACCTCCCCATGAAAGAATTAAGGAACTGATTCATGGTTTATACAGCCAGAGGGGAGCAGCCTGCACGTTGATCCTGACCTCCAGGGTAGCACAGGCCAGACCATTTCTTCCCTGAACTAGTTCCTTTTGGAAGTAAGGCACATCTTTAAGTGAAACAGTCAATCTTAATTTTCAAATTGCCAGTGATAGAGAACCTTGCATAGCCACCAGATCTGTTCTTTTGATGATTAGCTGTCCTACTCTGGTAAAAACATATGTGCCTTATTTTTGGTCTGACGTTACCATATTTTTATTTGCAGCCATTGGATCCTGTGATGCATTTCTCTAGTAGGTAAAAAATGAAACTAAACCAAACCAATGTTCTCAGTGCAGGTAGATATGGACAGTCGTCTTTATAATATTCTTTAAGAGACTGAGCTCTTTTACAGTCTTTTAATCCAGTGTAAGTTTCTGAATCTTTTAATTATCCTCTTGATTCTCCCATGAGACTTTTTCTGCAATTCACTGTCCAGCTTGGATTGTGGACACCAGTGAATATAGATGTTATGGCTACGTAGTCACCAAATACCATACCTGTATTCATTTTTCTCCTTCCTAATTCACCTCTGAAACCCTTTCTGGAGGTCCTTGGAGAGCTCCTATTTACTGTGTATTGACTGTGGTCCCCAGCATCCTCCAGAGGATATGTATAGTGTATTTTGTCAGTATGGCCTGGTTTCTTTTTTCCAAATGATTGACTTTACTTCCTAATGTGTTGCTTGCATCTGTTTCACCAGGCAATCTGGTCTGCATTGCTGTTTTATCTTCTTCCTTTTTTTTTTTTTTTTGCACTCCATAATCTTTGTGTCATGTCCAGTCTTTGTTAGTGGCAACCACATATTTTTCTTGGTCATTGATGATAATATGAATTAGTTTAATGCTGAAAACTGACCCATCCAGGGCACCACATAAAACACACCTATTTAACAAAGATTCCAGATGTATAGTATTGCTTCCCAATTTATAAATTAATTTTTAAAACATGTAGCATATACTGCATTAATTTTTTATTATGCCTGTTTCTGAATGAAAACACATAGTGACACCAAATGAAATTCCATGTTGAACGCTATTTTATTGACATACTAATCTTTATGCACTATATTTAGAACTTGGTCTCCCCTATATCTCAGGCTACTTGGACAAGATCTATTTTACATAAATCCATTTTGAACATGCTAATTTTTTTACTACAGAAGCTCTGTCTCAGCCTCCACTATTTTGCCCACCAGTTCTAGATACACATCTGATTATTTCAGTCACCCTACCTTCCCTTTATAAGTGGTGTTGTAGGAAAGCTTTTACACAGATATGTATGTATTTTACATTTTAAAAACTGACAGAGTTTACAGCCCTGTTCTCAAAGTCCAACATTTTCCCTTTTGTCTCTAAGGCTCTTCACTGTGGTCCTTTGGCCAAGGAGGGTTTTTTGCATAACTTCCATCTTCCATGCAGAGCTCAAAAATTCAACAATCTGGAACATTGCTATTGGTGTTTAAGTACCAGCATGTTCGGTGAGTACAGTGACCAGAGACAAACATTCCTGTGTTCGTATCTATAAAGTGCATTTCATGTATATGAATGAATGGGGAGCTAAAACAGCAAAAGCAGGGCCTAGAGAACACTGAATGAGTACAAATATTGGCAGACAGTAATGCACACAGTATCTAACTGCATCTTTTCTCAGATGTGCAAGAACAAGCAAGGGAGACAGTCCTGACAAATTTGTGAAGGGAATGAAGATATTAATTTTGATTAAGCTGTATAGCTTGTATGTATTCTACCATTGATACGTGACATACAGTCTGTGGTCGAGCTACAAACACTGCTTTTGTGTCATGTGTCTTGCCTCCAACATATAACCTTTGTCCTTAGGATACCAAAGACCAAATATCCACTGCAGCCAGCAGTTTTAAAAGAATTAGCTAAGGATTTTTCTGAGCCACTGACAGAGCTTTTAAATAAATCTTAGATTGCTGAGTATGTTCCACAGAACTGGAGAAAACAAGCCACTCTCACGCCAGTAATTATAAATGATCAACAGGAAGACTCAGGAAACTATAATCCTCTAGAAACCTGGCTTAGCAGCCCAGGGTCTAGGGCAGGTGGAGAGGAAAGATTAGAAGAGATACTTGTAGAGAGACATAAGAAGATGTACATTTCCCAGTGGCACATCTAACATCTCCCTGCAGTATCGTATCTTCTCTCCTCTCTTCCTCTTCTCTTCTCTTC
>VZTL01056723.1:2252-12944 GCA_013400535.1 Scopus umbretta | reverse complement strand
CCCCATGCCAGAGTAGGTGGGTGTGCCTGAAAGAGGCCGTGACCCCATGGGAAGCCCACACTGGAGCAGGTTCCTGGCAGGACCTGTGACCCCATGGGNACCCCATGGGAAGCCCACACTGGAGCAGGTTCCTGGCAGGACCTGTGACCCCATGGGGGACCCAGGCTGGAGCAGTCTGTTTCTGAAAGACTTCACCCTCTGGAAGGGACCCACATTGGAGCAGTTCGTAAAGAACTTCAGCCCATGCGAAGAACTCATGTTGAAGAAGTTCATGTCTCCCATGGGAGGGACCCCACACTGGAGCAGGGGAAGAATGTGAGGAGTTCATCCCCCGAGGAGGAAGGAGCAGCAGAAACAACTTGTGATGAACTGACTGCAATCCCCATTCCCCATCCCCCTGTGTCTGAGGGAGAAGGTAGAGAAAATTTGGAAAATTTGGAGTAAAGCTGGGAAGAAGGGAAAGGTTGGGGGAAGGTGTTTTAAGATTTTTTTTTCTCATTATCCTACTTTGATTTAATTAGTAATAAATTAAATTAATTTTCCCCAAGTTGAGTCTGTTTTGCCAGTGATGGCAATTGGTGAGTGATCACTCCCTGTCCCTATCTCTACCCACAAGCCTTTCATTATATTTTCTCTGTCCCTGTCCAGTTGAGGGAGTGATAGGGCGGCCTTGGTGGCCATCTGGTGTTCAGCCAGGGTCAAACCACCAAGAAGTCAAATCTGTTTTGCCTGTCACAGTAATTGTTAAGTGATCTCTCTGTCTTCATCTCAACCCATGAGCTTTTTTGTCTTATTTTCTCCCCCCTATTCCTTTTGAGAGGGAGTGGGGGAGCGGCTGAGCAGGCATGTGGCAGCCAGCCAAGGTTAACCACAATAAACAGTAGAAATTACTCATGCAGATGCAGAAATGGTTACAAAGAAGTCTTATGTACACAGTTGAGATATTTAAGAGATATTTGGTATGTAAGATATTTAATAGAGATGGATGGTGCACATGCTGGGGTGTCTTATAGGACCTCGGTCAGCTGAAGAATAAGAAAAGAGGAAAACAACAGTTTGGGGAGTCTTACCTGCTTGAGCTAAAGATGCTGCTGTTGGTAATGGAGACATCTCTGC
The DNA here is from genome assembly GCA_013400535.1 of Scopus umbretta. Lineage (NCBI taxonomy): Eukaryota > Metazoa > Chordata > Aves > Pelecaniformes > Scopidae > Scopus > Scopus umbretta. Next base: position 11,828 of record VZTL01056723.1, on the reverse strand, counting down.
TGAGCAATGAGTGACCATCCTGTTCAGCAGATTAGACTCCCCATGTGAATATTATCTTATGTCAAGATCTCAATAAACTGGTTTCTTTTTTTAACCAACACTCTGTCCCTGAGGTTTGTGCAGTGAAAGTGTTATCTACAGCATTAAAGAAATATACAGAAGCCTAAATGCTTTTCCTAATCATGATCTGAGGTTAAAATAATCAGTTCTGTCAATGTTTAGAGAAGGAATGTACACAGCTGAAATAGCAGTTAGCATTAACCTTAAGCTTACCCTGGCTGACCCTCTGCAGAACACTGAGCTTCAGACTTATTGCATAGGGCGGCTCTGTATTTTTTGGTTTGTATTATTGATTTTCTTTCTTCTTTGTGACATGTATAAAATGAAGGACTTCACTAACTTATTTTACATTTTTTGAGTTATAATTACTCACTGGTAAATTTTTGTTAAAAACAGAACAAAACACGCTCCCACACCACTACCAGCAAGTACTATTTTAGCATTGAGCAAATATTTTTAATATGTTCTGGAAAGCCCACAGGGGTTTTCACTGCTTACTTTACCTGTCTTCTCATTCTCAGATTATTTTTGTTTTCCTTTGAGAAAACATAATTCAATGTGTAGGGGAGTAAACTGAACCTCTACAGGGACCTAGGCAGAACCTCTGGGTGCTACCAAGCACTGGGCACTGTATGGCATGGGGGAAGGTGATTTCATTTCTCTTGGTCTTTTACTCCCACGCCTTTCCCTGCACATAAGCTTTCTCACCTATTAAAGCTATAGGCTAAGAGAGAACTATCCCTTACTATGTAAATTTTAAATACTTATCAGAGTGAAGCTGTAATTTAAGACAGAACCTTAAACCTTATCTGTAATAAATATTTACCTCAAATTGTAGTGATTCATGTCCTACAAAATCCCTGCTGTGTAATGTATTAATATGCTTTTTGGTTATTGACAGCAAAATATTTTTGCATTTCTCTTGAGATTTACTTAAAAATAGATCAATATTTTCTTAGAATATTGCTTCTTAATGTTTGTAATTAAGAACACATATAAAAGTCTATGTTTGAAAGGAAAGAGTTTAATATTCATTATTTTATATGAAATTACAAAGAAAGAATCTTCCTACTAATTCTATATTCTGAAGTATTCTTCTAGTATTAGCTGCAGTTTAATAAAAAGCAAGATCCAATTTGAAACAGCACAAAGGTATTGGGTTTTTTGATGAAAATCAGGAGTAGTGGAGGACATGGAGAAAAAATGATATGGTGAGATAATATAAAGACTTCAGGTTTGTGTGTCTTCATAGAAGTCTACTGGGTATGAGATCTGATGTTTGTTAATTAAAGACTTTTCTATTTCCATTAGATGGCTGCTTCTGAAAGACTAGCTTCTTAGCATAAAAATAATTAACCTTCAGAAGACAGTCTGAGGTACTACAATGACCCCAGTGCTGCCAAAAAAATAAATCACATTACAGGATCTTTCACAAATCTTTTAAAGGCCTTCTATGACATGTGTGGTGAAAGAGTATAAAATATTAGATACCCTTTTACTTTACATTATGTGCTAGAAGAACACAGAAGGCAATTATTTCTGCACCATATATCAGAACAGTGTCCCTTCTCACATTTAAGAGGTATGGAGACATTATGAGGAAACATGTAGAGGATATCATACCAGTTTCACTCTCCTTGCTCCCTATCCTATACATCTGATGTTCAACTCTCTGACCTCCTTCCGCTTCTCACCAAAAAATGTATTATGCAGGTACTAAATATCAGACGCTGTTGAAGCAGGCTTGTTTTTAATTCACATCTGAAAACCATCATAACTTCGGTGCAGATTTCAAGTCATTTGAAAATACCTTATTTGTACCCTCCTTTCGCAAGCAAGGGAAGTGTAGGGTGCATCCTAATCTGGTACCAAAGGTGAAAGAAGGGCAAAGATTTAATTTCTAAATCCTCCTTTTGATGAAGAACTTTATAGATGGTTAAAGAAAAACACCTAATATCACCAATAACCCTACTGAAATGTCATTTTAAAATCTGTTTTGATTTAGACAACCTTAGTGAATTAATTTAGGAATGAAGTATATTCTCAAACAATAGAACTTACCATGGTTAATGATATGAAGTTACTCAGTGGTCTGACTTGCCTGCATCAGATTTTTGTCATATACTTTGGAGTACTACAGGGGCCTTAAGTATGCCTAAGAGTGCATTGAAGCCACACAGACAGAATAGTGAACAGAGACTCAAAGCATGAGGTTCCCTGCAGCCTCTGTGCTTCATTTCCTGTTTGAGGTTGGATAAGTTATTCTGCCTCCGTGGTTTTAGTTTCCCATCTGTATTTGAGAATAACAGTATTGCTTCTCTTAAAACAAGTCTTAAGATAAGAAGATTTAAAAGTAGGGTTTATTATTGTATTAGATGTGCTGTATATAGAAATTTGTACGCTTACATGAAGAAGACGTTTCCATATTCGTTGCACCTAGCATTGTCATACTCTAATTCTACCTCTGTTGCTGCCAGACATTTGCCAGCTTTCCAAGATGTTGCTGCTTAAGCTTAGATGCGAGAGACATAGGAAGTGGAGAATCATGGGATTTGATCAACTCTTGTGTGCCAAGGCTAGTCCTTTTTTGGCAAGTCCTCTCATCACTAATCTAGTGCCAAGTCCTATAAACCACTTAGCAGAAGCTGCCTCCTGCAATCTTCAAAAATTATTGGACTATTTTAACATTTCTTATTATAAGAGAAAGACCGATTTGCTTCTTCAGTCCTTACTACATTTTCTTTCTAATGGAAATTTCTATTTTTTTTTTATAAAACTAACTGATTTAACTATAATGACTTTTATGATCAGGATGCCTGTATAACTTTTTCCTTCCTAAATCACTCTGTCATTTCTTCTTTCCCCAGACAGGGAATTCTGCATCTGTCTTTCAAGAATCCAGGGTCCAGCACTGATACTATGGCTCAGAGATCAGAGGAATTTGCTACATTTTAAGAAAGAGCAGTGAGAAAGTCTGGGTAGCAAGGCCATGCAAGATAAGAAATGTAGCCAAAAGTAGGAGTGCAGAGATAGAGATTATTAGTGCCTCAAAAATTCAAGATATAAACCCAATGAAATGGATAGGTTTAAATCCCTACAGGGAAAATGCAGAAAAGTATCAGTGTCAGAGGATTTGCAAGACAGCAAACTGCCAACACTAAGGACTCCCTCCTACCTGATTGATGCCTGCCTGGCCAGCAAAGGCTCTTCATATGTCTTACTGGGGTGTTGAGCCCACTGCTGCTTACCCTAGAAAGCTTCTTAAATCCTAGTGATCTTGTGTGTGCATTAGCCAATACATAATTACCTTATACCTTTATTTATTTTTGTGTGTGTGTGTGTGTGCATGTATATGCACATATATAAACATATATGTATGTACACATCTATCAATATTCTACTTGCAAATACTTCCTGCTCACCTAAAAGACAACCAATTTCAGTGACGCCAAAAGAGAGAGTAATGCCAGTAAACATTTAAAATGCTTTAAAAAGAAACTGTAAATCTAAGAGGTCACACAGTCTTTTTTTATATATTATAAAGCAAGACATTTAAAACCATTAAAACCACATCTATACAAGTAGGTAAATGCTATGCTCTTCACCTCCCCTGGAGAGAGCTATTGAAACTCTGGGACAGTTTAAAATAAACATAATTAATAGTTATCCATCTATGCTTAGTCATTCTGACACTCCAGAATTTCAATATGAAAGACTGACTTTGCTGAAGGGTAATTCTGGGCATTCTAAGACACCAATTAGGATGCAAACCTGAATGTTACCTATTGCTAAAATATACTCCATTTGCATACAAAGAAAGAGAGTCAAACAAACAAGAATACTGCTCCTGGATTCTAAAGTAACTGAGATATTAAACCGGGCTTTAAGCCAAAAAAAAAGAGAACCTTTTAAAAAAAAAAAAAAAAGGACATGAGAAAAATTCTTTATTTCAAAGGTTGTTTGTAGTGACAAAAATATCAAGTCCCTCATAGTATCTGGTCAATCCATAGATTTCTGCATCCCAAACCAAAAATAATTTATTTGATAGATTTTTGTTTCATTATATGAATCACAGAATTTCAAACAAAGAAACAAACAAACCACAACATAGCTGGAGACTTACAGAGTGATTTAGCTGTATTTTGAGACTCATACAAAACTTCAGTCAGCAGCCATCTAAAGCCAGAAGAGTTTGCAGTGCTCAAACCATCTCAATTCTTTTCTCTTAAAAGTTATACAGGTCCTAAATTTGTGCCTTATAACAATAAGATATGCAGATAACAGAAGTCTAAATACAGTCAGGATCTAAAAATCAAGTTTTCTTTATGGTTCTCCTTAAGATAAATATTAATTGGTGAATCTGTGTTCCATAAAGAGCTTCTCAGATTTTTTCTGGTATTATCGCAGCTGAGTTCTGTAGTCACTACTTTCTTTCTTGCAAGTCATGCATGGACAAGTAGCTCACTTGTAGGTGTCAAGTGTACTGAATTTTCCGTCATTGTTTTAAGCATCTTCAACTAAGCAGAAACAATGTTTTACAGTGGAGCACCACACTGTCTTTAAAGTAGTTGAAATCATGCCTCTCAGTTTCATTTTATTCCTTCTGGAGTTTGAAAGTGAGAGGAAAATGCCATAGTGGCATGCCACATCTACACAGTTATACAAACAAAGCTATTAATAGAATACTAGAGCTGTGAAAACAAGCACTCGAAAGTAGGAAATGTCAGAGCAAAATTTATTCTCTATAACCTTAATTCATTCTTTTTCACAGCAGGTTCATTGCAATATAGCATCTAATTACATAATCATATAATTTTTTTTTGATTTTCTCATGAAATCTGCACAAATTATTTGAAAAATAATTTGCAATGATAAAAAAAAATAAGGGAAAAAAATGTACTTGTCATAAGCCATTCAGAGGAATCACTTCCAAAGCCAAAACTGCCCTCCTAAATTAGCTGGTTAAAGTAAGTATGGTATGTATATTCATTCTGCTGAAATGATGTACTGTGTTCTATGAAAATATTTTTTTTTTTATTGTTAGTAAATATAAAAACAGAATTGATTTGTTACTCAAGTATTTCCAACCATACATCATGGTTAAACATGCACTTAGATATATCTTTGCTAACCTTGAAAATGATAGACTGCAATTCAAAAGCCAGCAATGAGATTGGCCACTCCCCTAAGCCTTTAAAATCCTGCTCCTAGCTAGCTTCAGTTTATGTCAGCAAATAACAGCCCTTAATTGCAAAATTCAGTATAAACAATGCAAAGGAAAGAAAACAACATCCTTCTTTGTGACATGTGGCATAATGAAACCACAAGATATTTTTTTTTCCTCAGTAGCTGTTTGTCATACTGTACATATTTAATCCCACAGTCAGACTCCATTTTGTTCCATGCCCTGTGTGATAGCTGTTAACAGAAAAAAAAATCTTTCCTGTCACAGTCAGTATACACATCACTTTTAGTAGTTTCCAAAGGGTTCCACATGACTCTTCCTCCCTTGTCTGGTCCCAGAATTGGTGATCTTGAATTCCGGAGTTTTACATTCCTCCAGGCACAACACAAGTGTCCTCCTGATTTTCTAAATGCTAACAACCCTAAGGATGATTATGTGCTATCTAGTGGACTTGTTAAGCTATTACTGAATTGATAACTTTCTAAAAAATAAAACCGTGGAGATGATGGGTGGCTCTCAGTGTAAAATTTTTCTCTAAATTGTTCATTTTACATTACTAAATATAGGGAAAATCATAAGTAATGCATGTAGCTACACTGGATTGATATGTGCAAACCTGACCGAGATCTTGGTTAGATCTTAACTAAGACTCCCAGAAACCACAGTGCAGCTGAACTCTACATCTATTTTTGACTGCTATGCAGTCAAAAAAGAATTAAAAGAAGAGTTATTATAGTACATATAGCAGAAAAAGAAAATAATTTATGGAAGAAAGAAACTACAGAGACTGAGGAGGAAACAAGCTACGCTGTGTAATTATAAACTAAAACCTGATTAGTTATTCTTTTCAAAGTCGTCTTCTACCACTGGTTATTTCATCTGAGGAGACTTTGGAAAACCTCATTTACTGTTGGCATTTATGAATATAGCCATTGACTTTTGGGACACAACTGATTAGGCTAGTGTTTCCATCATGTTTTCCAATAATTATTATTTTCCGAGAAAAAATAAACTTCTCAGCAGAAGTTAGCCAGAAGAAGTAATTTCTAAATTGTTCTTGTATAATTAGAAAATTACAATCTGACCTTCTTTTTATATTGGCATTACCATTTATTGTTGTTTTTTTTTAAAGAAAACTTCAATACTTTTGAAAACACAGCAAAATACGTGTCTGTTGTGGTTTAGCCCTGGTCAGCAACTAAGCACCGCAGAGTCACTTAATCACCCTCCCCACCAGTGGGATGGGAGAGAGAATTGGAAGAGCAAACATAAGAAAAGTCATGGGTTGAGATAAGAACAGTTTAAGAATTGAAGTAAAATAATAACAATAACAGCAATAAAAATAATAATAACAACAGTAATAGTAATAACAATTTTAATGAAAAGGAGAGCAACAAGAGAGAGAGAAACAAAGCCCAGGGAAAAAAAAAAGACAAGTGATGCAATGACTCACCACCCACTGACCGATACCCAGCCCGTCCCCGAGCAGCGATCGCTGCCCCCCAGCCAACTCCCCCCAGTTTCTATACTGAGCCTGACGCCGTATGATATGGAATAGCCCTTGGGCCAGGTTGGGTCAGCTGTCCTGGCTGTGCCCCCTCCCAGCTTCTTGTGCCCCTGGCAGAGCATGGGGAGCTGAAAAGTCCTTGACTGGTGTCAGCACTGCTTAGCAACAGATTAAAAAAAAAAAACAAAAACCAAAACCAAAGCCCAAAAAACCCCCCAGTGTGTTACCAGCATTGTTCTCATCCTAAATCCAAAACACAGCACTATGCCAGCTACTAGGAAGAAAATTAATTCTATCCCAGCCAAAACCACAACAATGTCCTACATTCATGTGGGCACATAGTGAATGAAATGAGAGAAAAAAGAAGTATGTTTAATGAAGAAGTAGTATCAAAAGCTAGATAAAAAGTGTGTAATCTGATGGAACTCTTTAAAATTTAAATAATCCAAAAGTTCTCCTGGAGTCAGAGTCCGCAAAGGAGTGACATGTAGCTTACCAACATATAGATCAATACAGGGTCTGCCTGAAACATCAGAGACCTTCTTCAAATATCTTTGGTTTGGTTGTCTTTTTCAGACAATGAAAAGGGAATGTCCTTTCGCACTTGTCTCAAGGGGCTTTAAAAGCAACAAATTCTTCTTTATCATAGCTGATTTTTACTTCAGTTATGGTTACTTTCAAGTAATGTACTCCCATCATAAACAACTTAATCAGCTTTTCCCTCAACTTCTTGATCTTCAGAAATCTTAACTTTTGGCTGGCAAAACGTAATTTTCTTTTCTACTAGTTTCCAACTCACATTTCCTACAATAGCATTTTATTTGGCACATTAAACTTTAACAATTCTCAATAAAGCAAAGAGACTTTCATAAGAAAACAAAGACCATAATACATATTTGATTGACATATGCATCAACAAAATTAAAATTAATCCAACCTTTCAGCAGATTTTGTTCTATTTAGTCTTTTGCACCTACTTAGTCTGTCTATTTTAACACATAGGACTTTTAAATCCAGATAACCTTGACACACATACAGATGAGGTAATTACAATACCAGATTGCTCTTTCCTTGGTATCTGAAAACTGTCTAAATGGTGCTGTTATCTCTGTGTCTTTTCTGAACTACTTAAAACCTTGGTGAAATAACACTGGACAGCTGTTTGGTCCCTTAACATTTTTATTATTGCTTGCATGTTTCACAATGACTCAGTTCTTTCCTTACATTTGATGTCCATAAATCTGGTTATTTTTGTACTGCCAGGTCATGACTGTTTCATTTGTTACTCAAAAAGCTCTCTTTTTTGTGGACAATATAATTAAATACTCAGGATCACTGTTGTCAACAGTTATCTATTGGAAATTTTGACTGCCACAGTGAGATAAAAGACCCATAATTCGATTTGATCAAAGTGCCTTAAACAACTACATACAGTGATGAAACTCTATGAAATATTGATCAGTTCTTTCAAGTATTTCTGAAATAACCCACTTAAAATCTTAAAGACATACACAGGTTTCCTATTTTAATTGACTTAAACTAGTAAAACACCTTTTATGTTAATAACTGAATGGATTCAGTGACGTTTGCAAATAGAATTATCTTAACAATTTTGTACTTAATTAATGAGACATTCAATTTATTTCCAAGACTACAAAGAGACTTGGAGGAGATTTAGGTTAATTGGATAACCATTATTTGTTTTGAAATACATTTTCTTTCTTCTGAATATCATGAAGATTAAATAAAATTACTTCATATAAAAATATAGCTCTTTTTATTACTCATTACCATAATAATACTATTTAACCTTTATATAACATATTTCATGACCAAAACACAGTACAGAGGTTAAGTAATTAATCCTACCCAGCCTGCTTGTGAATGAAGCATAGAAACATTGTCATCTTCATTTCATGCTGACGACACAGAGGAGAAGAAGTGGAATGGTTTGCCCAAGGCAAAGCAAAGGGGAAGGGATTGCACCAATATTATGAGCTGAGGCTCCTTTTATTGCAAGATTACACTTTCTTCCCATGATAAACTAACGTTTACATCTACTGAAACTCTCTTCCTTCCCTGCAGTTTTAACGGATCATCCCTTAAAAAAGTTTCCATCTATACTAACATCTTCCTAAAAATGACAATGATTATGCTCAACAATACATTTCATTGTCATAGATATTTTCTTTTTTTTTATATTTTCCCCCTCTAACATTTTCTGTATCTTGGCCTGCAATGCCAGGTGTAAAGCCCAACATGTCATAGGAACAATGGGAACAATTTCACCTACTGCCTTTAAAAAAACATATTGCATACTTAGGTTAGTACCATGTATTTCTGTATTCATGCACCTCAGCACAATATTGACATTCACTGTCATCTGGGAGTACATGAACCATTTTGTGACTGCTTGTACACTCCAAGACCGTTATGCTGGATTTTAGGAGGCTGCATGCTTTGTATGTTTTCTTCCCCCTTACACCGTCACAAAGATTGAGAAACAGCTCATCACTGACATTCACTGGGCCCCTAATATCCTCTTTCCTCCTCTTCATCCCTTCGTGCCCACCTGGAACTGGTACCAGTTTATTTTATTCATATTTTTATACCCCATCTGTCACCTTAGCTTCTCACAGTCTTATACTCTTGGCATGTTAACTCTCTTAGTTACTTGAATGACTAGAAGGTGGAAGAAGCTGATGGGAAAAGCACTAACTGATTTGTTTACTATTTGTTGTTTTGTCATACTTATATGGCAAATAATGTCAAATCCTCCACTGCATGGAAAGGACCCTTATTTAAGGGAAAGAAAAAAAAAAAA
>VZTL01056719.1:0-27308 GCA_013400535.1 Scopus umbretta | reverse complement strand
ATATATATATATATATGTTCCTATGTCCTTCATGAATGCTGAAACCAGGTGAAAGTGTTGTTGCCATCAGCTGTGGCCAGTATTGCTTATCAAAGGTTACTTACCTGATGTAACTAGACTTAGAAGCATCACCAACAGACTCAGTCCCTCATCCTCATCTGTTAGTGATGTATGTTTGTGATCTCAACAGTAAGACTGAGTTAGGGAACAACCTCATATGTAGTCACATCTGGCATGAAAGGGGACTTTCCCTTAATAAAAACATAGCACTGATCAGCAGGTCTTGCTGGGGCCGGGGATTTTTTAGCAAGCCATTTCAGCCATTTTTCCCTAACTCATTAAGACTGCCAACTGTGGAAGGAACAGTTCTCTGCTCTGTGCTACGGTTGGCGTATCTCAACTAACAGCTACTGCAAATGTATTGAACAGAGAAAGGAAAGGAAAAAGTCAAAGGCAAAGGACATCCTTGCCTTGGGCAGCTTCTGATGGGTGGCATTCAAATAAAGCATATGGAAAATTGTAGAACAGTTGGGCAGAGGTCATAAACTGATGTCTGAAATTAAATTTCTCCACTACTACAAAATGATAGTCCCAAAGAACCCTACTGACTGCCTTCTCTGAACCTAATGGTAGGAGGCAGCAACTTTTATTCTCTCAGTTAACATGATCAATGTGTTTAATGCTTCTTCAAGTTTATGAATTGTAGCTGTTCTTGGAATAAAGCCAGACTGGTCAGTGTGGGTGAGCTAGAAGGGCTGGAGACAGTCAGTTTGCTAAGATTTTCACCCATGTTTCATAAGACTAGTTTAATTAATTATATTGCTCAGAGAGGCCTTTGGATTAAAGATTTGATATACCTGAAATAAGAGAAAAATACACAACACTTGCACCCAGTTCTGGATAGCTCCCAAAATGTTTCTAATGGCATTCATCACAGAACTTCTGATTACCTCCATTTCCAGCTTACTTTTTACAGAAAGCATCACTGAGCATTCATTAACAGGATTTAGGGGTCTTTTCAAGGTAAACTGCTCTGCTGAAAGGGGCTTCTGAATCCCTTGAATGATACTATAGGTCCAGAAAGCACATGTAATAGGCACTCCTCTATTACATACTAGTTATAGAATACGTACTGAGACACAATTTCTCTTTGTACACAGAATTTCTTTCGGGCTCAATGGCCACTTCTAAGGTTGAATGACTGAATGTCAGTGCCACCTAGACCCCAGTAAACTCTACTGGGTGTTGAACTAGGTTTATGTTAAAAGAACAACCAAAAAAAAACCCCAAAAAACCATCCCTCAAACCATCATTGGGTCTCCTTTACCACAGACATTACTTGTGGAATCTTTCACAACATCTCACAACAATAGAGTGATTTCCCCAGTGCAGCAAAGTGAAAGAACTAAAATTAGCTTTCATGCACATGGTAAAGTCAAAACAAAACTCATATTGGTTCAGTAAATTTGCACAGACGTCTTCCATATAGTTTAGAGCCACCTTCCTATGCAGGTTTTCAACATAATTATTTTTCTCCCAGAACTTCTATCACGACTATCGCTACTGCTCACTTTTCAACCTCTTTTTTACATTAGAACAAGCCCCAATATTTCTATCTGAAACACCCCACATCTCCAATAAACATGCTTTTTTTGAGAGGATGTGCCAGCTGCTTAATTAGCTTGAACCAAGGGATTTCTCTGGATTTTTGCAAGATGCTGCATGTCCCAAAAGCAGGACCAGATGATGCTTTTTGAATGTGTGCTCAACAACAGGAAAGGAAAGGGAGAAAGGACAGGGAAAAGGAAAGAAAATCCTTGTAGATGTGGATTTACACTTATTGCCTAGTCATATGCAGAGTAAGTAAAAGGAAATTAATTGTATTGGGGATCCATTCAGATGGATCAGATGATACAGAAAATAAACATTTATTTCATAGTGCTGCATACAGAAAGCATTTATACAATACCTCAGGCATGACTGTTTCCAGGTTCAATATAAAGCATAACCTTGAGTATATAGATACTGCTTTACTTGGAGGTCCAGCATCTACCAGGCACTCCTCTCTGGCTGGGTAGGAGCTCAGTATTTGAACATAAAGGTGCTTCCCAGAAGCCTAGGTCAGTGACTGGCAGCAGAAAGAACAATGCTGGCCATGTCAGCTAGAGCCTGAAACAGAACCTGAAAACATCTTCAGTAGAAAACCACATGGCGTTAGCCTGTTGCATTCCCCAAGCGAGGAATGCAAAGAAAGGGCATCCTGTTTTGGGGAGCATTATTTGTGTATGAGGCTTTACTAAATATTGGTGCAAATCGGATTTCTGAAGAATGAAGAACACTTGCAGCAAAGTGCCCATGAAGTTCTTGAAAGCTGTTGCGCACATAAACCAAAGAACAAAAGATCAGTCATCACCCACGCCACTTTAAACACTACCACAGCAGCTGTTTGAACAGAAACCTGATACCTGATGTTCCCTGGAACTATTTCCAGAAGGAACTTCTAATTTCTAGAAAACTGGCATAAGCAGTAGTCAGCAGCATTTAATAATGCAGCTCCCAAATGTTAAGAAACTAACACTTTCCCGTAAAAGGAAAGAGGCCAAACTTTCAATTTGGCCTAGTATTAAACAAGAACCTTTATTAGAGACAGTCTACTGCTTCACTAGTTTAGGAAAAATATAAATCATTACTTTTGCATTTTTAGTTATGTTTACTACTAGGTAAACCTCACAGCTTTTTAACCACCACTTAAGTAAGCTAGCTCTATAAACCTGCCCTGTCTACTTCGCACCCCAATAAGGCATCAGGTATCAGGGTCATTTACTTTATAGCTGAAGCTCAGCTGCTTCTGTCATCAATGAAGGATGCCCTGTATAAGGGCTCACACAGCTGTATTACTCAATTGTACTAATGCATAAAGTGACTTAAGCCACCTTAGCACAACAGCTTTTTTTGCCATTCATGTTGGCAGCACACAAGACTCTTACTGTGGAAAGATGGATCAAGAGTTCTAACAGCCAATGTCCTCAGTTATATCCAAAAGGAGTCTCAAACAGCACAATGGAAGTAACATCTGAAGAACGAAAACCATGACATCTCTAACCTGGTACCATGGGCATCCCCTCCAAAACTGATATGACCTTTCCCTGTTCAGTTTAAGAAATTTAGCAGCATGTTATCATAACATGGTGAGGTCAAATTAAATGTTTTGGTTTTTTTTTTTATTTTCAGTTATCCTTCGGGGAAAAAACAACATTCAAGATTCTTCTCAGAAAGTCAGTTTTCATTTTGGAAGGCTGTATTTGTAGAGGATGGTATTATTTGGGTTTTGTTTTTGTTTTTGGTTTTGTTTTTTTAATCCAGCCTTGGTCTTCACCCACTTGTCACCTGGCCATGATGTGAAATGCTACAGACAGAAAGACTTAACAAATTTCTTCACACTAATTAGCAAGAAGAAAATGCTACAAAAGAAGTTCTACCTTTAAACAAGTAATTCTTTAAAATTAAGAAAAAAGTATACAGACAGAGAGTGGTGAGAATAAAGCTGATCTTAAAGAAATATTCTAAAACTTTTAGACTCCTGAAAACATAAAACAATCAGAGATGAGAGAATACCAGAAATACAGATAAAAAACACAATGTAAAAGCTTAAGCAAAGAGAATGAAGAAAGGTAAAAGATCAAAAACTAAGTCAACCTCAAAGTAGACATCCAGTATAATGAATAGAAATTTTAGAGTTTATGTAAGAGTTAGTAAATGTTCTTCTAAGGAAATGTTTTGTAACTTTAAGGAAGGTTTGCCCATTTAGCTGGAAGCCTTTTATGTGTTACTCCATTATTAAGGATTATAAAGAGAATTACAGTAAAAGCTATTTTCCCCTCACTTGAAAAGTTCATCTACCATAGTGTAGACTGAAAATAATACCGTACAGATTCTATTACAGGGTGCAGAAAAACAATATAAACAGGACATGTTTGAATCTATTTTCTGTCTAACCAACTTAAGAGACGCTGTAGGACCTGAACTAACTCAGCTTTACAATTTTTATTGGAAAGACACTGATAAAATGTTAAAGAAACTAAGAAAACCACACAATAAAAACTAGTTTCATGCAGTAAAAACTAGTTATGTTTAAGTTCATATGCTCTCCCTCGATCTTTGCATTGGAAACATTATACTCTTCAGTTTCGGTGCTAATGTATTGTCTATCACGTAAGTTACTGAGCTGCAGAATGCAAACAGACAATGTAAATTGTGAAACACAGCTCTGAATTACAAGTCCAGTTACTTGGGTTGTGACACAGAGTGAAGTTCAACTTAGAGACTACTATGCAAACGACTCTGCACTCACCATACAAGACAGCAACCTAAACACTGCTTTAATTTTCACTACCAGCCATTCACTGCTGCTGCTAAGGAGGAAGAAGGCACGTAAGGAGGAATAAGACCTATGGAAATAGTGCTTAGGCTCCTTCACAGCCACATCCCCCCATGCAAACATGAAGAGCACGCTAACTGCTATATTACTTAATAAACTCTCTCTAGGAGTTCCTTTGCTTGTAATTCTGGTACAGTGCAGCCCATTCTCACTGTGCAGCATGATTCTTCAAGCTCTCCTACAAGACAAGTCATTTCAAACATAAAGCTCAATTTAGACACATGCAAACCACCCTCTTTTGATGCAGCAACAGCAAAAGACAAACCTTCCAGTGGAAGCCTGTACTGTCTTTTGTTGCTCCACTTCACAGAGGTCCTGCCTCTTCTGGACAGCCAAAATAACTTTGCACTACATCACTTAAGTATAGACACTGATCAAGGTAGTCTGAGCTTTGCTACCCAGCTCCCAAAGGTTGAATGACCACCACTGCTAGGGACCCAACAAAGCTTTCAACTCCTGCTAGCTTGCTTTAAACACAACACCAGCAAACACAGCCCAGAAACTTGAATTCAACAGTTCATTTCTGTATTTATTTATAAAGCCTTTGTCAGAATAGCAAGCAAAACCATCCAAAGCAGCAAGCCCACAAAATTTTTCTGCAAATTTTGGAATTAGCAATACAATGAAGAGCTCAAGATCAGCTCACACTGCATACCTTTGATGGGCTGTAACACACATTTTAGCGATAACCTACATATCACTTCCACCTCCAGATTGCTCAGAAGTCATTCAATGAGGAACCTACACCCACACTAGCCTACAAAATGAGAATAATGCTTAGGGAAGTGCAATGTCAAATTTAAGCATTTTGCAATTAGGGTGCATGCTAAATCATTTTAATTCCAATAATCTTTCAAATGTCTTTCCTACCATTCTGAAAGGAGGACAGAAACATTTTCCATTAGCCAGCAAATAGAGACAAATAAAAAATTCAAAGCTAAAGCATCTCAATGCACAAAAAGATGGGTATATGTAGCCAGAAGCATGGATGACTGCCTTAAGGCTGGGAAGATCTTCCTAAGGCTTGTTCATACCCAAAACTACTGCAAATGCTTGTAAAAAGCTTGAGAAAGGAAAGTTAACCATCTCATTTAAGGTCTTGTTGGAAGACTGCAATAGAAACAAGCCAAATGCCCCAAATCTTAGTCCATTACCATAATCACGAGGCACTCTCCAATCTATGATCTTTTGAATAATAAACTCAATTGAACAGGCATTGTCTGACAGACACCGTCCTATGCCCAAAACCATGGAGGTTTTGCTAACAGCAACATTGCTGAACTACATCCAATTTTTCTGAGAGCTGTTAAAGACAAAAAGAAGTGTTGCTTGCCACCAAGTTACGTAGTGTATTCTAAATTATTTTCTACTGTGTAACAGGAGATACAAGCAAACCTTTTTTCTTATTTTTGTCTACTTGGATTATTAATCTTAGTTCACTTTTTACTTGCTTAAAGATGTTAAAATATATCTAGCAATGTTTTCACTTGACATCTAGCACATGTAGTAGAATCCTATTCACCTGAAGTGGAATTAAAAAAAAAACCCAAAACCAAAAAACAAACAAACCCAAAACAAGTATTTGACAAAACCAGAGTGGCCTTAATATCTCAGGATAACCACACAAAAAAAAACCCAAAATATGATGAAAAACATTCCGCAAAATTCTCAAAAGACAGTTTAGCTCCCACAAAGATTATACAAATCCAGATCAGCAAACATAGCACATATAGGATGAATTCCTGCTGCCAGTTTTACAAAAATCCAGCAAGGGGAAGAGCAGGAGAATGCTGGCCTCTGGAGGGGTACTCCACAAAGACCATATACCTCTTTGTTGCAGGCCCCCTCCAAAAAAGTATCCAGCATGGCCCAGGAATCAATTCATAGAAATACTCGAGCCTGTACTGTTAAATGGCTGTGTGAAATGGAAAAGGAGCTAGACGACTTATGAATAACTGGCTATGCCCACATTGTTTGTGTTTAGCCTGGGGAAAGAAGGGTTTTATTTGTTTGGGGGGTTTTGTGAATGTTTGAATACTTGCTAAAGCAACAGTTATTGCTGAAAATACCTTGTTTGAAAATGCAGTAACAGCCGTGTGTTCTAGTCATATATTACAGCGAAAGCTGATAATTTTTAAACACAAAACATAATCCCCACAAGTAACAGAGCTCTCCAAATTAAAAAGCTCCAGCACTCCTCTCAGCCAGGAGCATGTGTATGACTAGGGACTGCGGCTGCAATGGTGTGCACGTGCGCACACACACACACATTGGTATGGTGGGGGAAAAAGAGCTAATAATTGGGTCCTACTGATTCAGTGTGTGAGCTTTTCCAACCTTGAGCAAGATCTCCACGGGAGATACCCACCACAGAGCCAGATCTGTGGACTTCAGCGCCACAAAAGTAGTGGTTCTTTGCTGCTTGACAGAACTCAGTGAGATTAAGATAAAATGCTTCCTCTCTACATGATTCTTTTAACAAATCAAGGATTTTGCATGTGACAATAGACAGTTAAACCATTTATTTCCGCTTTTTATTTCTTTTGGTAAATGAATAGAATTATTTTAATATTAAAAAAACATACTACTTGTGAAAGCAATGAGTATACTGCAGTAGACAGCAACTTCTGAGAAATTAGTAATGCAATTAGTGAATAAACTATTAGTTAAGTATACTCTCCCCTTACAAAAGAACACCAAGAAGATTGTCTTATTGTCACCTCATACTTACTTGCCAGCACTGTATGTAAAAGCCTTCTCTTCTTTTCACAACAGGATCAAGAAGACTCCCTTTGACGAATTTAGTAAGCAATAGTGTGCCATATTTCAAAAGAAAATTTACCTGGTGTATAAAACAGCAGAAGATGCATTCCAACTCAACCCTTCTCCAAGCAGTGACATGTGCTGCAAAAACTCGTATGTCTTAGGAGAAAGAACATAAGACACAGCTAGCCTGACAAGTGGGATTCAGAGGAGATTTTGCCTCCCCCAGCATGAGCAAGAAACCTCCCTCTGGTCACCTGCAACTACAGCACCCTCTTTAAGGCCTCTGCAGTAGACTACAACAAATTGAGGGGGTCTGACTGATACCATAATCAGTGAGGACCGGGCTCCCAGAAGTAACTAGCTTTTTGTTATACTAACTGAGCCAAGTAACACTTATCACATAAGCACTATCACGATGGAAGGCTTTTGTACTACCTGCACAGCTACATCAGGAAGGATACTGGATTTTAAAGAAGAATCAGGAAACGCATTCCCACACAAATTACTATATATTTTTCAACAGAAGGCAGGAAACAGAACTTCTGCTGGAAAGAACAAAAAACCTAGCCAACCTAATAGCAGACTCATACTGTTCAGGGTTTGCGCACTAATCAGGGTTTGCGCGCTAATCAGACTGTACTGAAGGGAAACAATAAAGGTATAGCAAATTAAATGCTATGAGATATTTCAGAAGGGATATTTTCAATGCCAAATTCTTTGTCATGTGAACAATCCCAGCTAGAATTGCTTCTCTGAACAACTACAAGGAACTGAGATTGCTACATAAAGTTAGGTGATAACACCTCTTAATCACAATTGTGAGGATAGTATCCGATCTAGTCTAGCAGACTAGATGGTAGCTGCAGTTGGCATGCTATCAGCATGATCATTTTCATCCCTGGGACTCTAGGACTAAAATTGAACAGCTTCCCTGTAACCTCTTACACCATCCTGGAAAACTGGATGTCCTACAGAGAACACAAAAGGCAACAGCACACCTACTCCTTGGTGCAATCCTTTCTGAAGCTCATCTTGAGGCAGTACAAGTTTTCTCTACTCCCAATGCAGGCCTGTGCCTTCAAGGACAGACACGGAGCCAGGGAATTGCTGCTTATCCCCAGTGATTTGATCTGCGTTTCCCAGCAGTCTCACAACCCAAGGAAGCTGCTGCTTGTTGCCCCAGAAGTGCTGAACAGCTCTGCTGTCAGGGAGGCAGGCTGATTTTCATGACTTGGTAATGCAATCCTCTCGTTTCCCCAAACTCACGTGTTTCCCCCCGCCCACCTTAAAGCAAATATTGTTATAACAACTCAGTAGCCAAGCCTATAAATTTAAGTCACCATTCTAAGATCCTGTATTCCACAGCACATAACTGCTATTGGTGCAAATAGTCTACCTGCTACAGCTGTTTCCAAGAGCAGGGGGTGCTGGGAGGGTGGAGAGGATGTGACAGCTTCCTCGTAATATCACGAAATCTTTTTGTCAGGAAGCTCCAGGATTAACAGACTTTATGAAGGACTTGAGAAGCCATAAATAAGGCTCACAAAACCAGCTTTAACGTACTTCAATATTGTTGCTTTGTATAGAAACAATGAAGGCAGTTCTGAAGGCAATGTAACCAACAAAAGCAAAACACCGTAGCTACTGGTAAAACTTGCAACTTGATAGAAAAATTAGAAATTAAGTTTCTGGACTTGTACTGTTTACATAACATGGCTGGAAGTAGAAGGCGGCAAATAAATCTGATATCACAAAGCATTCTTGGGGCATGACCAACAATAGAACCTAGATCCTCTTTCACCTTGATATAGTCAACATCTCAAGTTTAAGAAAAAAAAAAAAATATCAAAAGTGTTATAATTATCCCAATCTCCCCCATCCGAGGTCGCTCCTTTGCCTAGTTTAAAACCCCAAATAATATTTTTAGTTTGTTCCAGTCCACTTGATTTCAGGAAACAGAAGTTCTGTGTATTTTGAAAGAATGAAACAGTACAAATATTGACGTCTTTGTTTTTGTTATCATGAAAAACAGTTAATTGCTCAGTCTTATTATTCAGGAATTTATACCATGCTCATCCCTGTGAATCTTAACCAATCGTAACTGTCCCAGTACAGGTGGCAATATCAAAAGGTGAAACATTAACTCAAAGATGCTTTTTGACAAAAAAAAGAGAGACCACTCTCCTACTTTTATGACAGTATACCAAATATATCACCTCAATTTGAACTTATTTTGTGTGTATTACTTAAAAAACAAAGGTGTTAACAAGGAGGAAGATAATTGCATTTCTCTACATGTTAAAAATGGAGAGAAGTTTATGGAAGTGAAGAGTTACATGGAACCCACATCACCAGCAGAGTTTACCATCTACTAAATTAGCCTGAATTTAATTCAGGCACTGTGATAATAAGACAATCTACCTGCTCAGCTACCATGAGAATGATACTAATGGAATTACCTAGACAATCTGGACACATAAAATATATTTTAGAGGCTGTTTCACAGTGAGGTCACCCAGTACTAAAGCCTGATGAACTAATTTTGCTAAGAGATTTCAGCACTCTGGTTTACAGAAGATTGTGTCACATGAGAAAAATCTCCTGGGAAACTTGGCCTTAGGAAAGAGAATGTCAGTAGGTGAAGATTGCTAAAGCTGTGCAACTGGAAGCTCAAGGCAACACGCTGACAGCATAAACTGTTAGTGCAGCACACTTGGAACAACCATATTAAAGCACCTAAAAATTGCATGATGATGGCCATTAGATAGCTTTAACATGTTAACTCTCAAATCACAAAGGCAGGCTAACATGCAACCTCAGCCTTCCTCAGTAGTTTTAGAAATACAGATGGTACTGGTGTTAAGCACTACAAATAGGACGGTCTGAAGATTTTTCAGAATGTCTCCAGGAAGTCAATATGCAAAACAAAAAAGGAAGAAAGCAAGCAAGCTAACACAAAAACCCCACCAGTTCACTTTAGTTGTTAGAGGACATTTTGAAAAGTCACAGGGGAAAAAAAAAATAGAAAAGCTGTAGGAAATACCTTAAAAAAGAAAAAAAAAAAAAAAAAAAGAAAAAAAGTCCGACAGGATCAGTAGGGGATGCCTGTAACTAATGAGAAAATGCAGGCAAGCCAGAGAGGAAGATCAGGTCAGAAATGCCAGATATGATGGAAGAACTGTATGATGTGACAGTGGAGGCCCTGGAGACAACAGACAAAGACAGAAAAAGCAGAGAAAGAGACAGCGCTCAAGAGATGGTGGCGAGAGAAAGAGCAGGTTTTCTAGCAGAGAAAGGGTGGGGGGGGGAATCTGAGGACCCAGGGAGAGCCAATATATAAGAACCCAAAACTGTTTGCCAAGCCTATTTACACTGATTTAATCATGCAGAGTTGACAGATCTCAAACTAGAAGCATAGTGGGGAGGGAACAGTGAAGATAAGAACAGGCAAGAAGGTAGATGGTAGATTGCATAAGTTTTTGAAAGAGCTTTTGCTAAAGCAGTTTTAAAGAAAGGTGGCCACCATATGCAGCAGAGATCTTGTGAAGGATGAAAGGAAGAAAGAGCGAAGCTACAGATCATGCTGATGCCAAACAGACAATGAACATGGAGAAAGCGGCCTCAGAAAAGCTAGAGAAAACACTAAATCCAAAAGAGAGGGATAAGAAAGGCCACCCAAGAACATGAGGAATCAAAGTACTAAAGAACAGCAGATTAGAGGACAGAAAAGAGACTGTAGATCAGTGGCCAGAAGCAGAGAAATCACATTTTATAATCTGCGCAGCCTGAAGGGCAAACAGGCAATACAGAGCTAGAAAAAAAATTTAGTTATAATACTGTACAAGATGGAAATCAAAGTAGCATTAAGAATGTCCATGAAACAGTCCTGCCACAAGTTCCAAAGGAAATTAATTAAAAAGTTATTTTAAAAAGCAGTCAGGGTTATCATCAGGTAAAGGAAAGTAATATTTAGTTGATTCTCCACCTATTAATTTCTTTCTAATGGGGAAGCACCAAAATTCAAACACTCATGATTTTCTTCGCAGACAGTAGAGCATGCCAGCAGAAGTCACACAGCTACTCAGAATTAAAAGAGCACTAAAAGTTACATTAGAATAACAGATGCAGACTGTATCCTTCTTCACTACACTTTTCAGCACCACACACACACAGTTGTTTAACCAACAGTGGGCCAAAAACAAATGAACAAAACAAAACAAAAAAGGCCAAACAAACAAAAAACCCAACCCAAAACTGCCCGCATTCACCAACTGTTACTGTGGAGACCCCAGCTCTGGAGAGAAGGGAGGGTTGTTCAGCGGAGGGTCAGAAAGTCCCACAGTTAAATAAGGGAAAGGGTGTGCTGCTTTAGAGAAGTTAGCATTTGCAGCAAAGCAGCTGAAATGCAAGCATCTCTCATTGACCAAAATGAATTACAGAAACTAAACAGAATTATTTTAAAGCATGAAAAGAGGCAGGACCACTGTTAAAAAAAAGTTAAGGGAACAGCTGTAACATGAAGCATGTTAAATGAGTCTTAAATATTTGAAGGAGAAGAGAGAATTAGGAATCTAAGGACTATGCACAGCTGGTTTTGTTGTGAAATGTTACCTCCTCATATACAACAAAACCATTGTTAGTGTATCGCTATAAGAAGGGGAAAAAACCTAAAAGTCACGCAAGAGACACAGGAAGGGATGCTTTTGAGCAACAAGTGTTTACGGAATTTAAGCAGTTACCACAAAATGGAACTCAAAAGCATCAAAGTGGAGCAATTCCACCACCCTTGCTCTTACAGGGAGCATCACGAACTGCCCATTATCAGCACTTCTGTTGTCCTGAAGAATAAATCCTCAGTGTGAGCAAGGTCACTGCATCAGGCCTCTCCTGAGTCAGGACGCGTCCCCTCAAACAATATGAATCATTGACTCAGATACAATTTAAAAATAAGTAACTTAAATGACAAACATAAGAGCATACAGAAAAGGATTTTAAGACAAGATGCTGGTGATGGCTACAGTTCTTTGCTGCTTGAAAATAACCTGAAGAACACAGCTTTAACATTCTGCATGCAATGCAACTGATCTTATGAAGGGAGGGGGGAAAAGCTGTTCAGCAGTTTTTAGCTCTACACCTGAAGGCCTGGATTCTGGCATGCATACAAGCTGAGTGAAGAAAGTCAGCTCCACTTCCTTACCCAATCTTACACTATGTCAAGATTTCTCCTTGACACAGACCAGGAGAGTTTTGTAACAGCTTGTTATGCCTGTACTTTTTCTATCTAGTACCACCTGAGCAGTACAAGCAGATGTACTGTATTTGGGGGGGGGGGAAAGAAAAAGCAAACTAATAACCCACTGGACTGTTGGCTTTGTAGATAATTTCTCACATTGCGTGTTTTTCTTCTTATACACAATAACACACAAATCAAAAAAAAATTCTACCTCAAACTTGTTTCCATAAAACTTGTTTCCTCAAAGTCTCTAACGCAGACACAACTGCTGTGTAATGTGCGTGCACTACTACATGTGGATGAATTCATACTGACCTCTCTCATACATTCAGTTGCCTTAAGAGTGACAAAAGACTTCCTAGTATAATCAATCCAGTGTAATTGTAGACTACCACCAAAGGGATGGTTCTATTCCCACAGTTTCTTCCCACAAGCACCAGCACATTTCCAGCCCATCCCTCGCATGGGGGACAGACACTGTGCAATCGCTGTAAGAATCAGTTCAGTTCCCCTGCGTAACAGAAGGCTGTATTTCTGTTTAATTTTGGGGAGGTCACTATTCCACCAGATCAGCTTGCTGAACCAATCCTTCTCCCTCCTGCAGCCACACCATCACTAGACTTTATGCAAAGGGACAGGCGAGGCAAACAAGTAAGCAGAAGGGGAGCAGAAACAAGCATTGCAGCCCATTTCGCCAGGAACCTGCAGCTACTCGAATGAGGTGAAACAAGAAATTACACCGGAGTACAAGTGCAAAGCTCTATCAAAACGTACCTGTCTGTAAGGCCAGGATCTGCAAATTGAATCACAGCTAACCACAGTATTAACACTCTTTACTTGCAGTCTCTCACTGAAACGTCTTTCCACATTCCTTTCCTTGAGTAACAAATTGCATTTTCCAAACACTGGCTTTGCTTTACAGGGTGTTCGTTAATAGCAGCATTAAATACAAAATATCATGACTTGAAAACACCTGCAAAACAAATTCACAAAAGAGCATTTTTAGTTTGTATTTATTTGTCTACCTCTATCCTACTTCTACTCCGAAGCAAACGCACTTATGATAGCTGCATGAATAACTTACCACTGTTTTCTGGTTATTAAGACTTCTCTTATGCCCTAGTTAAAAATGCAATAAAGTACAAATGCATTTACATTTGTAGAGAATTTCTATACTGTCTCATGACCAGTATGTACAACTTAGACCAACTGTTCATATCACTGTTGCCACACGAAGTGAGAACAGACGAGCAGAATTACATCAGAGATGAAGTGAAAAGCCAGTGACAAAATACACGCTACCTGCAAATTCAGAATGAAAACTTCTGCAAAGAGCAGGACTAGCACGCAACAGACACACCTGGGCACCACAGCAAGAATTAGCTGTTCCACACTGAAAAAGAGTACATATATGCACTACAAATTCACATTACAAGCCTGTACACATCTTCAGTTGGTTTGCTTTGCCATTCTCACATAGGAACATATTTGGGTTGACTGAAAAAATGCAGTCTCTTTTGAAAGGCTGTTTTGTGTCACTGCAAACATCTGTGTATATTGCTCCCTGTAGGAATAAGCCTCAAGCAGGAACCTAAATTCACTGGATAAGCCAGAACAGCTACAGTACAAGACACATGCAGAGGGCAACCCCCATCACAGAACTGCTGCCTTACCACTTCAGGGCAGAGGGGCTCACATGGAACCACCCCCAGGATGCTCAGGGACAGCCTCAGCACAAATAAATAAATAAATATATATATAAAACCACACATATTGGCACACAACTAGGACCTGCTTTTAATACCTAACTGCCAAACTCCACAAAAGCTAATTTGTGGCCAATTGTGCCACATTTTAAACTTTTTCCCTCCCCTGACTGTGCAAATTTCTACAAACTGTACCTCAAAAGATCATCTCTTGGCCCTACCAAGAGGTCTCCTCACCAGATTCATTTTCCTCAATCAGTCTTCATAACATATGTCCTTCATTTCTGTCCAAAGCAAGTCTCTTATTCTCATTCTAACAGACCCCCTGCTTTTTCCTCTGGTAACCTTCATGATTCTTTTCCCAGTACATATCAGCAGCGCTCATATTTTTCTGTATTTTATCCTTCATCTGTGCTTGTTATTAAGGCAACTTAACCCTTCTCAAGATAATACAGCAGATTTATTTCATTGATTCCTGATCTCACTTCTTCCTATCTATCTCTGTATCTCTTGACAATTCTTTCTGGATACCCCACCATTACTTTCAGTTCACTAAGCTAAAAATCAGACTACTTATTCTCCATCCATAGGACTGTCCTTTTTTCCTGTACTTCATTTACTGCTCTCCCTAATAATGCAAACTCTCTGTTCTGCTCACCTTCTTGATTTCTTTCAACATTAAAAATATTATTACAAAAAAATGCTAAGAACTGTCCTGTGTAAACTATGGGAACATAGTAAACTGATCATCTCTGAATCCAGGTTCAGCAATCTCACTCCCCACCCATCCTACCTCTGGCCCTACCAAGCTATCCCTTATTGCTCTCTTTCCAGCCTTTTCCACTCCTGGCTTACGCTAAGCCGAGAACACCCACCATCGTCTTTCAAACCCCTCCTCCACATTCATGTCATCCTGCATTCTCCAAGTATGAGCTTTCTCTTCCACACAATTAACATCTACAGCATGTACGGCATCTACGCTAATGTGTAAGTATTTGATGCCAGAACCTCATTTCCTTAGGTACTTTCCTACACAACAACTGTTCAAAAGTGAAAATAAAAGCTGTGTATTATTTATGTTAAAATTATTTATCAGTCCTTGAAAAATAGAGAAAATAGAACACACGAGTGAGGTGAGCGTGGCCTTTTTATGCAAGGCCGCTACAGTCAAGGCGAGCCTGTCCCTAGCATGGCCGCGAGCTTGTGGGTGCTTGGACGGAGACGACCGCGCAAGCTGCGGGCAGCTCAGCGCTCAAGGCTCCTGGCGAGGCGAGCAGCTGAAGCCCGACTTTGTGTGAGCATTAGCAGGCGTGCTGTCAAACTGCCTGGAATCAGCAACTCGCTTCCCACCACCAGCAAGTCAGCAGTGGCTCTCCGCCATTACCAGCCCGGGCACGGCTGTAACCGACGGGAGGCGGCGGATGGCGGGCTCTGAGGCCCTGGGGAAGAGGGAACTGCAGGACCGAGACCCACGGATCCGGGCCCCACGCTGGGCTCCCCGGGACGCCTCTCTGCAGGCGCCGCCGTCGGCGGGCCCTCCCTCACGGCCCCGGCCCACGGGCAGCCGCCGCCGGGCGTCCCGCAGCGCCCGGCATTAATCCCGCTACTCCATCCCGGGTGCTCGGTGGGCAAGCCCCCCACGCGAGCAGGATCTCGGGGAAGCCCGTGGGCACGCAGCGGCCGCCTGAGGAGAGGGCGCGCGGGGGGCAGCAGGCAGGCCGCTTCTGGCGGCCCACCGCGTTTCTGGCGCGGCGGCGGCGGTGACCGCAGCGCTCGCCACAGGCCTCCCAAAGGCAGCAGAAAGGGAGGAGGTGCTGCTCGCTGCGGGTTCGGTCAAACGTTACTCCTGGCAAATGCCCGGCTCCTGCTGGCGCTCTCTTCCGCAACAGCCTCCAGCTGAGCATCGACCCGTCGGGTGCGCCCCATCCAAGGGTGTGCGGGGGCACAGCGTGACTGACCAGGTGTTTCAATAAAGATGAATGCAGATCAAGTTCTCCCAGACCCCAGAAAATGCAAAATCAATATAATTTTTAAGTACCTTTCATTTACCCTCCTTCTTGGGGCTATTTTGTACCTTGTCCATCTTACACATGCCTTTTTACTCAGGCGACTTAAACACCCTTGGCCTCAGGCTGATTTTTTTCAGTGTTACAGGCTAGAAACTCCTACTTTATTTCAGTGGCATAGTCCTCTGCTGTCATCACAGGAAAATGATACAAATAGTTTAAAAACTGGTCATTAATAGCTCCTCACACAAACAGCGCTTTTCACCTGCTTCTGCAAGTATTAATTAGTGTATCTGGGGATGCCAGAGAAATTTGGGATTCATGCGACTACATTTTTCACCATTTCCCAAAGCTGCAGGCTTCAAGAGAGAGGGCACAGCAAACCTTCATGTTCTCCATTTTGCAGACTGCACTGCCTGCCCTTCCTTTTTATTGTAAGCTTCCTTGAATTCCTATGGACATCTGTAATTCTGTTCTCCATTACTTCAACCCACTGCCATACCTTCCAGTATAATCAGCGTCACTCCGGCCTTCACCTTCTTTCTCGGGTTTCTCAGCTCTGTTAATCTGAAAACAGATGAGAGAGAGAGTTAATACTGACACCGGGAGCATCCTATTAAAGATGTGTTTGATCTCCATTCGCTTAGTGGAACAAGTAGGAGCTTGCTTAGACCTTACTGGTCATCTTCTCAGAACACCTACTAATGATCCAGGTGCCAAAACCATTTTACTTGACAATTTTAGTTGCCCCGAGATGCTGATCAGTCAGCAGGCCAACCAGATCAGCAGCATTACTCCTGGCGTGTTGTGGGAGTCCAGACATAAGTCATTTTGTAGAAGCCCGTGCAAATGTGACAGTAGTGGTCCAGCCCCAACACTTGGCTCTGTTCCCTGTGTGGAAGAAATTGTCAATTTCTGATAAAAGAATAAAATATATAGACATAAAGAATTTGCCTTGAATTTGACCCCCTTCAGATAAAATCATTGAGACCCTGGGCTCCGGTCCCAACAGTCTGTATGCCAGCCCTCTGAACTGAGAACTGAGTGGGCTCCCTAAGAAGCAGGTTGTTCCCTGCTCTCCTTCTAGGCCATTAGCTATTCCTTTGATTAGTTTGCCTTCGTCCCTCAGGGTCTCACATTTCTTTTCCGTACATAATATGCCATACATTGTATTACTCCTAGCTCAGTTTTAGAGCACTGTAGAACACATTTTTCTTTCTGGGTTTGCCCAACGTGAGCTCATATACTTCAGATCTTTTTTTCTTCCCCTGATCATTGAAAATAAAATATCACAAGTAACCTAATATTTTTGGATCCATCCACATCCTTAAAAGCTGTGGTAAATCCTAAAGTTGTGGAGATGGGTGAGCATTAGACCTCGAGTACCCACAGAAATCAAATGTATGATTACATCCTTTCCAGTTCTGGGCTCCAAATTAGCCTGTCAGGTTTGCATGTACTACTTCTGCTGACTTCAGTGGGAATTGCACATATGATACTAACAGAATAATCAGGCCCTGAAAATTTGAGCTTGTGTCCCCAAGCATAGCTACTGCATTTTTAACTGATTCAGTGTGAGATGCAGCTGTGACCCTAGAGCAACAGCAACAGCTGGGAGTTATGTGCTGGCACCCAGAAAGCTAGTGCTGTCTTTCCACATGGGATACACAGCAATCTCCAACCTGCCCTGCTTGTATTTAAAACACAAACTTAGATATAACAGAAAGGAAGTGTTTCTGTTACCATGACATTGAGCAAGAAAATAAACATTACGCTCCCTAGAAAATGAAATACAAGGTAACAGAGCGTTTTAGCAAGTCTAATGGCAGAAGTCAGAGCCATCATAACACATTATAGAAGACAAATGAAAAGGTTGATTTTGATAGCGTGAAATAAAAGAGGAAAATATTGGCATATTTTGCATACAGAAAATTACACACTCTAGATACTCTTTGTTGCAACCAAGTGTTAGAGAAGCACTAGCTTTATTTTCATTTTAATCCTCTGGTTTTGAAAAGCTGCTTTTTTTTTTTTCCTGAATTCCCCAGCTAAGGGATAGGACTAGATGTAAAACTCGCTAGGTACTTCCTAGAAATCTCCCAAGCAGAAACTAGATTATTTTAAAAAAAAAAACCCAAACAAAACAAAACAAAAACCAGGAAAAAATAATTCAAATCTAAAATACAGGGAGTTTTAGCTATTATCAATAAGATGGTGCATTATTCCTGAAAGAAATATGTATTCAAGTATTTCATACCTGATATTGATGGTTCAGCATCCCAATTCTTCAAATTCAGGCCGACTAGCCACTTATTTAGGAAAGCAAAAAGTTACGTAGATTATCAAATCTAAACCTGAGGGCTACGTAAGCAGTTAGTATTACACAACCACACAGAAGTTAGCACAAAGAAAATACAACCGATCATCAAAAGAAAAATAAAATAATAACAGCATTTCACACACATACTTTAAATCAAGCTTCCAGGATGCATATATTATAGTATTTTTTGTTGAAGTAGATAAAGTTGTCGGTCTAGCATTCAAATTCCAGTCTTTATTTCTGTACTTAAGGTCCTCTTTGTACAGATCGTAGAGAACTTCCAATGATAATTCAGTAGAAATCACTTTATTAAACAGAAACACTGGCTGCTGGGCTCAAAAAAGTTGCAACATTTATGGGCATCTCTTTTCAGGACAGCAATGAAATCCTAATTCAATATGTGGAACTTTAAGGATCTGACCTTGCTCTGGCGTATCATTCGAATACATCATGCGTGTAAGTCCCATTTCATACTGGTTTAATTTTGATCTGAAATAAGATACCTTCCTAAAAAAAATGTGAAAAGGTTTCTTTCTTTCAGTTCGGAGTACATCTGTAGTACTCATATGCCTGCCTGTTTGTTATGTTATACCTAGCATAGACGTGGGGGCTGCTTTGCCCTCNGGAGTGGTGAGCAACGCTACGTTCCAAATTATTAGTCAGACCAAATGAACACTGTTGTACAAAAATACAATTCCAAAACATACAACAAACACAAACATGCACAAAGATGCAGATGATTGATGTGCACTATCATGAAAGGATTAACCCCTTTGGGTTCCTAAGTTGGAATAATTTCCAAATATAGCCTTTTACTTCTCCAAAGCTGAAGAACTTTACTTTAGTGAAGTGCATTGTACAGTGAAGCCATTGTCTGTCACACTGCTTTATCAAATAAGAAGGGGCAGGGGGGGGACACGGGACACATGTCACCCTTTCTCCTGAAAATAAACTGTGGGGTTTTTTTATTTAAAAGAAAGCTACCATTATTACAAAAAAAAAAAGGGGGGGAAAAAAGGAAAAAAAAAAAGATGAAAATAATCCAGCTCCTTTTCATTTGGGAAACAAAAGCCTTTCAGTGCTGTGTCCATGCGCTCTGACTACTGTTTTGACACTGTGTCAAGATGCTCCCGCTCTGCTCCAGGTCTCAGATCACAGTTGGAGTGTCTTGATACAGTGTTGAATCAGTAGTGTCAGCAAGTCTCAGAGCAGAGTCAAAGAGCCTCAATGTAGCCTCAGAGCAGGTAGAGTCAGAGAGACCTTTCCCCTAAACTGAAGTAGGCGGAGGGTGCTCCATTTTTTTTTGTTTTTAATTGTTTGTGTTAACACATTTCGACCCAGCTGCACCAGGCTCGTGCTTCTAATTACTAGTCTTTCTTGCACTAAGGTATCAGAGCTAGCTCTCTCCCAACCCTGAAGAGCTGTTAAAAAGCAGCATGGAATAATGTTAGTATTTTCTCGAAAGAGCAAGCCTAGGCACAGGATCTGAGGGCCTGTGCTTTCTCAGAGCAGCTGTCGCTGTAGCAAAGGTCTGTTAACAGAGCCAGACCCTGCTTTGGCAGCACCCTGTTCTGCCGTGTGACAGCACTGCTGTGCTACCGTGGGGAGAAGCGCGGGGAGCCTGCACCCTGGGGCCCTGCTTCAGCTGCTGATGCACTGTCCTCTGCTGTGGGAGACCCAAAGGGAAATGTGATGTCCTCTATCACAGCCACTGCCTATGCCTGCAGTCCAAAGCCCCGGCTTCCCTGATCGATAGGAGCCACCTCAGCAAGTTCACCGGGGGCACAATTTTTCTTACTCAAAGCAGAGCAGATTGGCACAACTCCATCAGCACAACATAACCGGCATGGCAGAACTGCACCCTCGCAGTCTGCACAAGCTGCTGCACACCGAGCGGGGTGAGGACGGTGACACAGATGGGCAGGGTGCTGCCCTAAGAAACAGGGATGGCAGTCTTGACGCAGTGAAGGATACTGGCTCCACAGAGAGGCCGGGGGGGCTGCAGAAATTAGTGTTATACAAGGAGGGCAATAGGGTTTGAAAGCTTTGTTAATTACTGTGAAGAAAACCCAGGAGATAGGTTTAACTCCTGAAAGTTTGTCCTTTTAATTTTTTTTTATTGTTACTTCACTTAGAGAAGTAATGTTGGTTCTTCCTTGTAAACTCTGCCTCATGTCTTTAGATCATCGCTAACGCAACAGCATGACTTGAAAAGCTAAACACCACACTAAGGCACCCCTCAGATGGTATGAAATGAAAGGATATTCTAAATAAGTGTGGGTAGAGACCAAATTAAACATATTATAAGCATGGGTAGAAAAGGGAATTGGCAAGAGGAAAACTGTAACAGCAGTAAAGACCAAGGGGCAGGACACAGTGCTAGCTTCTAGCACTGTTTTGTAAAAAAATAATTATTAAAATAATATTAAAATGTTTTAAAGACTGAATATGCAAACTATTCCTGGGCTTCCTCCTAGAAAAGATAGCAAAGGTGCACAGATCCCATGGTCTCAAGCGTTGCTGCCAGAATAGCCACATGTAGGAGGACCAAGCCACATCTAAGGCAACAAACAAGTCTCTAAAGCATTGAAGGCCAAGCACTGTACCAGGCATCACGTTTTGGGACGAGATGGATGTCAGCCCCTAAGAAGGCATTTGAGAAGGAATGAAAAAAGATCAGGGTATAGAAAGAAAATAACTAGACTTAAGAGGCTGGATTAGAAAATGTAAATAGGTCAAAGCCAATTTTGCTGTAGCTTTACATCTGAATATGTAATCCAGTCAATTTTGTATGCGAACACCAGGGGGGCGCACGGATCAATGTATATAATTTAGGTTAAATGACCACTGCAGAGTGAGATGCATGCATTCTTCTCACAGTTGAGCCAAATTTATCCCTGATATAAATGCAGTGATTTCACTGGACTTTTAACAGGGATACGTTTGCTCATTTATATGGTCAGTACTTTCTCAGTAACTTGTCGCTTATGCAGATGCAGTGTGTACCCCCCCCACACACAAAGGTGTTTTTAATTTCTCATTAGTTTCTTCTTCCTTGTGATTATTGTGCTGTTATTTACATAAAATATTATTAAAGCACAGTTAAAAATAGTTATACAACAAACCAATAAATGCTCAAGATCATAGCTAGTAAGAAAATTTTAAAGCCATGTGTTTTGTAGTCTATTTTTGAAAGCTGTGTAACAAAATGGCAGTAGAGTCTTCAGTTTGGCAGGAAATACAGCAAAATGAGAAGCGGGAACAGGGACTTACCTCCTCACAGAAAGCTGAGGCTCAGCCAGTGTTTGCTACGTGCTTTGAGATCCTTGGAGTAAGATATTATTTAAGGTGCAAAGTATTTCTATTTAAAACAAACAAAACTCACTGACTGTTGCGGTGACTTTCTGGAGGCACTTTCACAGCAAGCAGAAGATGGGGGTTTCCTTCTCCTCTGCCTGGGCTGGCCCTGTGGGGCCATCGCACCCTCGCCAGCTGCAGAGGAGCTCTCTGACCCATCGTCACTATTTGCTGTCACCCACTGCAAAGAGGAGGTCTGCCCCAGTGCTCTCCCAGCTGTCTCTGGAGGTAAAAGAGAAATTAAAGATTGTATCATCTAGGCACAAATTAAAATCTTCACTGGTAGAAACCTGGTAGAAAGTCTCAGAAGAGAATGAATTATGTATTTGAACACTTAAGATTTCCTTGCCTTTATTACAGCATGGGGTCTGAACTCTGCTTTCTTCCCTGCACTTTATTACATGGTTAGAAGTCCCGCAGTAGGAAACTTGCAGTTTGAATTTTGAAGCACCTATAGTGTCATACTTTTTATTTTAATATTTGTCACCAACAGTGCCGACAGATAAAAAGTGCTGGCTCCCCACAGCATGATGTGCGGGATTTTCAATAGAGCTACACAATTGCTTTTGCTAAGTGCTTGCGGGGCTCACAGTGCCGAATCCCGCAAATTGCTGCATTCAGGCCACTTTGCAGTGCAGTACCAAGGCAAGTGGTATTAAAAAAGTTAGTTGCTTGCAGGAGGGACATATGCCTAAATGGCTGATTTCTTTTTAAAATCCTAAGCAATTGTCTGAAGACATTTCTGCAACTCAATTCAATAATTGTAGCACTTAAGAGATGGTCAAAACTTTTTGTGTCACTTACAATATATTCCGTGTGTTGCATACAGTTTTAGAAAAAAAAAAAATCTTTTTCCAGCTCCAAAGTTTGCTGGCCAAGGAAGTCCCAGAAGCAATGTCACCAATCGTGGTGACATTCTATTTATGGATTACTACTTCCTCTTCTCCTTTATTGTCTTTAATTTGTTTTTATCCCAAATTTATAGGAATATCGTTGTTCGTATCCTAGCTTCAGATCAGTATTATGGTGTAAATTACTTAATGTGCACAGCAATGCTAAGTGTGTAATAGTTACACCTGAGGTATCAGGGGAGATTTTTGTATCTCCTGTCTTATTCACGGGTCAATTAAAAAGCTGATTAAACCCAAAAAGTCTATGATGATAATTGTTGGAAATAGACTGGGATGATAATTGGTTTAATGACTGCTAAAGGAGTCATTGGGATGCGTGTCTCTCAAGGAGCCTGAATGGCACTTTAAGAGCTAGATTCATCCTGGGTGTTGGTTGTTGACTTTAATGGTATTACTCCAAAATCTGATTTGGATCAACTTACAAAACATTGCAGACAAGACAAATAATTTTTAAAGGATGTCTCTGCTGAGCTTTGGTGTCTCTCTTGAAGTACCCTATTCAATGCCAGTGCTGCCAGTACAAATTCTGCCTGTACAGCTTACAGTAGCTCTATAAGGTGGGAATTCACTGAAGGTTTTATATTTTTATACATTTTTTTCTAGCTTAGCAGGAAACAAATTCTATATAATAACTAGAAAATGTAGGCCGAGACCATCCTCTGCACAGGAAATTTCACTCAGAGGGCTGAACACCCGGCGAGGTCCTATTCACAGACAATCTCTTTGTATTTTTCTGCCTGGAACCAAAGAAGGGGATTCATGCCAAAACCCTGCAGGATATGGAAATCTATCGGCTGTTCTGTGCTTCTGCACGTCTTTCAAAGTGGCTTCTGATTTGGGGAGCCCTAAATTAAGATCCATGGGCTTGGGGTTTTTTTTTTTTTTGTTTTTGGTTTTTTTTTTTTTTTTTTTTTTTTTTTTAATAAGGACTCAAAACCTGCAGCTTCGATTAAAATAGGAGTCAGAAACATTCAGTACCTTTGCAAAACCCCTGACATTTCATTCCTCATACTGAGGACCCAGAACAGCAAAGATTTAGACCAAAATGATTTCTCCAGGCTAGTCAGTATTAGAGAATAGTGCAGAAGTCAGAAAACCCTTGCTGCTGGTTCGCAGTCCACATGCACTGCCTAGGCTTGGAAAGGCTATAAGGTTATAAATCTTTCAGTGAAAACAATTCCTGCTTCATGCCATCAACATTGCCTAAAGACATCTGTGTAGGGCATCTCTAGAGGAGGCTCCCATTACTAGACCTATGCAGAAGAATAATGAGAAACTTGCATCCGGTCTGAAAGACATTAATGAGTCTCTCTTGGATACGAAATATTTGTTCAACACCCTTATGGGCAAAGTAACATACAGCTGAGCTGGGGAGCTCTGGCTGAATAGGATGCACCAATAGGTCCTGGAAAAGGTACAACACGCAGCTCTGCAAAGAACGAGTCAGTTTTTCAGGTCCAATTTGCAGTTCTGGTGCTTACATGTGTCCGTATTGCTTTGAATATATATTTTCCAGCACCTACTACTTCTCCATTTGTTCCAGTGGGGATTCACATGCCATGGGGGTATTCTGGATTCCTCACTGGTTCTTCTCTCATTTTGTGTTTCTATTTTCAATAACATTTTTGACAAATAAAACCAAACCAAACCAAACCAAACCAACCAAACAACTAAACAAACAAAAAAATCAAAAACCACAACAGTTTTCAGCATCTTAAATGAACTGTAGACATATTGACTGTGTTTTCCTCTCCCTTCCCTCCAGATTTCTCTCGCACACACAAATATATTTCAGGGTTCAGGGGTTGGGTTGTTTGGGTTTTTTTTTTGCTCTCCCTGAGCTTGGTGCATCATTGAGCTAATGATGCACAGTCAAGTTATCCAGTATCATTAGATTACCTAAGGCTCTGATCCTAGTGTGCCTTATACATGTGAACATTTAACTCCTTGAAGTCAAGGGGAATGGTTGTGTATGTATTTGCAGTGCGACAGGAAAGAAGATGCACTTTTCTGGTAGTTCCCAGAAAGCAAGGAAGATTGGTATACTCTTTGATGTAATATATTCGTAACTGGAATTACTCTGCAAAATTAAGAATGGAGGGCAGGGATGACTCTGGACTTAATTTGCTTTTTATGCTCTATTAGGATGCTAAACCCCTCAGTAAGAGAAGGAGACTTAGCATTCCTGTTTGCTAGTACAAACGCATCTTCTCTACCAGCAAAGGTTGCCTCCCCTCCCAGGTGAGGTGCCAGGTATCTCAGCTTCCTCTTTTCTTATGTCCTTTCATCAACTAACCAATTTGCAGCCCTAAAAAACTTCACAGGTGGAGAACTTCCCATTCCTCTTGTGCCCCTGCCCATTGTCAGACAACGCTTCTCAAGCCACACCAAAATGTGCAGATTCTTCTGCATCAGACTTACCGTTACCGTGCAGCTGCCGTATAAGCACTGCCAAACTGTAAATCCAGTGGCCCATGCCGGTGCCACTGCTGGAGGGGTGCAGGAGGGAAATGCAGAAAAAGCAAAAAGACAGATCTGGAATTTGAAAAAAAAAAAAAATCCAACTAGCCAGGGAGCAGATGAGAAGTATACGTGGCAGAGGGCTATCACCAAAACTCCAGGTTTGTCTAGTAATAGAACAGCTGGTACAAACCTACAACAGCCAGGAAATCACGTACATGGCTGCGCTCGTCAGAGAGCCTCCCTGGCACTGCTTTGCACTGGCCCTGTGCTTGCACCCGCACACCCCCTCGGCTTCAATGCTGAACTTTATTTAGGCGGGATTTTATTTGAACACAATTGCTCTTGGGACCATCACAAATTATCAGGCCAGTTATGGAGAGAGAGGCAAAACTAATGAAGCTCATGCACTGCATCCACTCGCCCTGCCACAGTCGGGTGTCACCCACCTTCTCCTTTCAGTCTATCCACTTCTTTTTCCACGTCTGTTACACCAGACCTCATTCTGCTTTCATCCGAGGCCTCTTCTTCCAGGTCTGAGTGTTTTAGCATTGAGGATATACGCTGAAATATAATGTATTGCATATTTATTAGGAATTATGCAACACTTGATCAAGTCTTAAGCCACAAGAGCCCTCATGAAGAAAAATGTTTCTGGGTCCTACTTTGGGTGAAACTGTGTCATTCCCCATTAGCAACCCAAATTGTTTCTGCTACATGAGGCTAATGGAAGCTCTTGACCATTTCTTTAGCGCCATTACAAAAGCATTAGCTGAGCTCATTTGCACACTTCCTTAACCCTCCCTCTGTAACAGACTTGCACTGACATACTTTGTGAATAAACCAGAAAATGTACAGTAGATGCTGTATCTTTTGCAAATGGCATGTATATTTTATAGCTTCCATGCATAGAAGCCCATTTCTTGAGGAACAGCGCCTATAAATTGCAACTCGAAGAGGAAGATGATGCACTTATTTATTGCATTGCTTTCAACCAGGAGAAAAGATGTTCTTTCTCTCTCCCTCCCCTTTAAATTAAAGGCCGGGTAAAGAAAAGCCCAGCACCTCAGGGACACGGCTTTGGCACGCGCAGCTCGGAGGGCTCATTTGCTCGCTCGTTTATTGTGAGGGAAGGATCACACTGGGGGCCTGGTACCTCTTCCAGTCATGTAAAACCAAAGACATAGATAAATACTTTTTTTTTTAAGCTCAAAGCAAGATTTTAGTAGGTACTAAAAGATTTGGGGGCTAAAGATTTTTTCAAAAGGCTATGCCTCTTTTAGCAGGGTTTCTCACACATGGAGGAGTCCTGCAATGCACTAGCTCTCGAGTCCCTGCTTCCCAAGGATACCGTCTGTGCTGTACAGGGCTTTAACACCAACACCATTGGGGAACATCAGGAGAAACAAAATCCAGAAAACCTAGTCTGTATGTTCTCCCACAATTCCCTGCATCGCCTCTCCGACCTGCTGGAGCGGGTTGACACCACCGTGCTATAAATACAAAGTAGTAAAAAACAGGCATGGGTAAAACAGCGAAAATACTTCCATGACGTTTCTTTACCTGGGGGCTTTGACATCCCGAAAGCCCTCA
Organism: Scopus umbretta; assembly: GCA_013400535.1. NCBI lineage: Eukaryota > Metazoa > Chordata > Aves > Pelecaniformes > Scopidae > Scopus > Scopus umbretta. The sequence goes on along the minus strand of VZTL01056719.1, from coordinate 518 downwards.
GAACCAGGCTTGAAGCGTGACGTTTCTTACAGGGTAGCTTGTGAAACCCACGCAGAACCGGGGTGGCAAAACCCCAACCGGCGAGGCTGCCGGGGGGCCGAGCCCCTGCCTGGCTCCCTGCCACAGCTCCTGCCTCCGCCAGCAGAAAACTAACCCACTTCAGACAACAACAACAAGTTTTGATCAAAAAAAGAAAGCTCCCCCACAGAGCCGCTCATCAGCCTCCCTGCTGTGAGAGGAGGCCGGGGGTGGCGCGGCAGGGAGGCCGAGGAGCCCCTGCCACGGCTCTGCTTGGGGGACGGCGGGCACCCAGCTCCCAGCGCAGCGCGGGGAGGAGAGCGGCGCAGCACAGCGCAGCCACTTCTGCTGGGGCCACGGCCAGGCGTCCCCCCCGGGCCGGCTGAGGCCTGGGCCCTCTCTCTCCTCCGCCGAGGTGCCAGGCGAGGCGCAGCCAGGCCCCAGCGCCCCCGGGCACGCAGCCCCGCTGGCAGGCCAGGAGGCCCCGCGTCCCCCCGCCG
>VZTL01056716.1:2642-13484 GCA_013400535.1 Scopus umbretta | reverse complement strand
CGGCGAAGGGACAGGCGGCTTTTGTGTGTGGCCTGCGCCTGCTGTTGTTTTTCCAGGGGCTCTGCGTGCCTGGAAAGAGGAGAAAACTCATCCCCGTGTCGCATTCGGCACGATTAAACGAAGGGGCGGGGGGGGAGCAGAAGTAAGGCCAGAGCCCCCCCCTCTTCCCGCGGTCGCTGCGGGGACGCACACCCACACCCCCCCGGTTGTCGCTCTTTTGTCTGTGGCGCCTGCGGGAACAGCGAGGTGGCCCCCGGCCTCCCTCTGCGTGGGGAGAAAACGTGATAAAACCAAACAGAAACTCCACTTACTTTCACTAGTTTTTCACCTTGGCGTTGTTTTAGTTTTTGGATTAACAGAGCGAGGATGGGTAAGGTTGCTTGCCGGGAGTGCAGTGTTGGTATAGCTGCATTTTACTGTGCTTTGGTGATTGGGAATGTCCTGGTGTCAGTTTTTGTCCTGAAAAGCCATTGTGAGACCTGTGCCTTTTTAAAACAGGNCTGTGGCTGCCCCCGTGTGCCGCAGCTGAGGGGGCCGGTGGCCGCTGCGGGGAGCCCGGCCCGTGTGGTGAGTGCGCTGTCTTCTCTGCCCCCCGCTGCTGGGCTGGGCTGGGCTGGGCTGCGGAGAGCCTGGGGTGCGGGGAACAATGGGGCAGACCGCGGGAGCGGTGGCGGGAGGGCTCTGCTCCCCTTCCCGGGGAAGGGANTTTTTTTTTTTTTTCCCCTAGGAACTGGGAGTGTTTAAATTTCTCCACACGCATTTATGCCTTTTTCCTCAGAGTAGCTTTTTTTTAATTATTTCAATCAAGTAAGAATAAAAAAAAATCTTCTGTCCCTCCAGTGGTAGCTACTGTTTTCTGTGCGTTTTTACTATATTGAAAATGGCCGAAGTGGAAAAAGAATTGCAAAAATGATTAAAAGGTTCAAAGTAACCTGGACTGTTGCAGGGCTGCTTTAATAATTGTAACTGGTTTAGCAATGCTATCTTCTAATGACTCTGCTTGGAAGAGAAATGCAGTTGTTAAATTCAGCATTTATACTCTATTCAGGTCATACAGCTATAGAGTTGTTATCTAACGCAGCAATACCAGGAAGCAGAAATTAATGTGTTCCTAAACTTAACCTTTTTTACCCCCTTTAAGTCTTATAAGGATGTGGAGGGTGTTGATTTTATCAAGTATAAATGTATGTATTTCTGCATTTGAAGTCAATGAAGCTAATAAAAGACTCCATAGTCATATAAATAATCTAGTGTTCCTAGGAGGAGCATGTACCTTTTTGATGGTTTCTGAGCTTCACCGGTAGCACCATGGCTTTCTTCAGTCCATTAATACAAAATGTTGATATGCAATTATGGTTTCCACTAACATAAATAGAAGCAGATGTTATCAGTTAGGCACCTCTTCTTTTCCCCACAATAGCTTATCGCTTTACCTTCCTGTCCTAGAACAGGTTCTGTCAAAGCAGATAGCTTGACAGGCTGCTCTGAGGGAAATTTAGAAACGTAGGTACCATCAGTGCAGTCTGTTTTGACAACCAGAGACTTGAGTGGTATGCTTGTCAATCACTTTTTGAGCAGCAGTAACCTTAATGGAGATGAGTGGGAAGTTGCTTGTATGTTTTCTGGTGTGTTTTTAATGAGCTTTGTGTTCAGACTAGCTTAGTTTAAAGCAATATATTTTAGAAATTAATGATGGGATTATTGTATGCTGATAATTAATTTAAAAACTAATGTTCCAATGAATAGGTGAATATATGAATCCAAAAATGCATACATTAATACGTTGGAGTTTAATTTACAAGTATCTTAGGACAGGTATATTATTACATAAAAGTAGTCATGCTAAAGCAGCTGAACAGAAATTAACAAGATTGCTTTCGGAAACTTTGCCACGTTGCCAGTGATTCACCAGCAGTCTGGGTGGAAACCATTATCAATCTTGTTGAATTAAGCATTGCAGAAGCTGAGATTCAGTGTATGTTAAAATATTGATTTAATTTCTTTATATGTGGTTCAGAGGTCTTGCATGATGCTGGTAGTGATCACCTTTAATAATGATGGTAAAGATTGACATCCCATTTTACTTAGGGTCTGTATGTCTTAACTACCCAGTGCTGTAAAAGGATGTTTCATGATACTTAGGGAATTGACCTTTGCCATTCTGTAATATGTAATAATATGAAGGATAATTACCTTTTTCTTTTTATTCCATCCAATAAATCATGGTTTTACATGCTGGATACCTGGAAAAAGTGTTTCATCCATTCGAAAGAACTTGTGAAATTGTAGCTTTCAAACAATAAGAAGTATAAAGCTGAACTAGAAGGAAAGAACTAACCTGCGTTTAGGCTTCCAGACATCCTGAGCATCTCAAAATAGATATGCAGCAGCCACTCTAAGGTACCTTTTAAGTAGATGGCCCTTTATAAAACTTTTTAATTTTTTGCAAAGCCTGCTTATAGTTTAAAGTTATTTTCCTCAGTGAGGTTACTGAATCATTTTGCAGATGAGACTCTGTGAGGTTTTGCAGTTCTTCCTGCACCCAGTAAGTCAGGTGCTTGTTTGCTGAAGCATCCCAAGTAATACTGTCTGTTAGGCCAAAAAAAAAAAATAAAAATCTGACTCAAAGTACATGAGAGATAAGCCATAAGGGAATTTGTAGTTTGAAGTTAATGTCTTGGACTGCACTTGGTAATGACTATGAAACCATTATCATACAGGAATACAGATATAATATGCTTCTGTTGTGAAAGATCATTGTATAAACATCCTGTACCAGCTGAAATTTCAGTGTGACCTTCAAGATTCTGTGTAGGCTATATTACAGTAATGCAGTCTGAAGTCTATGGACTCACAGTAACTGAGAAAGAAAACCACAAATATTTACTTATGTTATGTTACTTTCCTTTCTGTAGGGAGATATTCCACAGTGCATGCTGAATTAGGTGCATTTCCCGTCACTTAGTTTGACCACTTGTTTTTCTCAAGAAGTGTGTCTCTTGACTGTTATCTTTTGCATCGGTTTCATTTTCTTGGTTACCAGTATGGTAAAAGTTGAAATGGTATTAGATTTCAAAGGGCTAACTGATTTATAATGAGGGTTGGTTGTGGGGTGGTTTTTTGTTTGGTTTTTTGTGGGTTTTTTTTGTGGAAATGTGTAATGGGCAAGAAGGTGCAAAAGTCCTAATAGCTTATTGTAAGTAGATTTTTTTTTTTTATTTTTTCTGGTATAAAAAGAGTTTCTGGTTAGAGTGCTTGAGGAAATAGCTTTCCCGTTACTAAACATGGTAAGCAACATGTTGTGTTCTACTAGCTGGAGAAGGAAGGGACTTCTGTGGTAGAAATATCAAGATTTCTAAATAATTTGTTGCACTCTTATATTGTCAGAGGCAGTACTGGTTGCGCGCTGCTCTTGCGTTGGAATTTGTAGAGGAGTGTGTTTTGTGCAAGTGTGATGGGTGTCCAGTTGTCCCTCCTTTGAGATGTCTTTCTAATATGGTGAGAGGGAAGGCAGCTACATGTGGTCTAGGGCAATTTTCAGTAGGTAGAGATGGCTTATTATTGTATACATCAGAAACATTGCAGAAATCTTATGCAGGCAGACTTTCAATAGTTTGCAGTAAGACTGGCAGAATAACTGAGTAGGTATTACTGTTACATTTGAGAAGGTAGCTCTTGGCTCTGGCTGAAGCTTGAACTTGCTGTGAGTGAGACACTGTTGTATTATGCAGATGAAAAATGTCATATCATCTAATTAGAAGCATCTCCTGAGTACCAGCTGTTGACAGTTGGGAAATGTAAACACTTTAACATTAATTCACATAGGAAAAGGACCTGGACATCCTTTACAGACTCTTACATGAAAGCTTCTGCTCAGCATGCTGTTTTTTTTGTTTGGTCGTCCAGTCTCTCCCACCCCCCCAAAAAAGTGGGGGGAGGAGAAGAAAGGGTCTCAGGAAGTATAAAGACCATGTGTAGAATAATACACAAAATCTCTCTTTATCACTTGATCGTGTGCCTTTACCTATTTTGTACAATGCTAGCCCCGCTGTTAAAGAGGAATTACTAGGAACACGGAGAAGAATCTTCATATGAGAGATGGTTGGGAGGAGGAGAGAGGAGGCAAGCAGAGAGGACTGTTTTGACACACAAAAGAATTCAATTCTTCCTGTTTTGCAACTTAAGAAATGGAGGCTATGCAGTTAAACCAAAAGGCAGTGCAACTGTGGCTGAAGGAGGGAACAGACCTTTCATTTACTTCGCATAGATTGTGGCAGAGGTTGCTATGTAACTTGAGACAGCACAGAGGAGAGAGTATTTGTGTCAGACGGGTAATACTGTGGTAAGGCAAATCCTGAGTTCAGCATTACAAAAGCTGGAGGGTTTATTGGCAATTATTTATTCCAACCTTGAAGTCACTAAAATAGCCACAAGTGACATGTTCTTCTGGCTGTATAGATCCTTCTCACTACTGATTTCTTGCAAAAAGTCCTGCAAACACACTTTTTTTAATCCTTCCCTTAAAGTGTTATTTCTGAAGTGCACAAATATTTGGAGTTTGGGGAGTGCATTTTCTGTTAATCTTGCGACTTCTGTAGTAGGACTGTGCTTCAGCTACAAGACACCTGAAGAAAGAAAGTGTGTGAAGTAGATGAAATGTGCTAGTCTGGGAGAATCTAGATCTTGCAGGTGATTCCTGATTTCTTTTGGTTTATTTTTTTTGTTTTAACAAGGAAAGTTTGGTTTGTCTCATCCCTCTACTATGCCAGTTTAATAGGTGTTATTAAAATTGTCTAATTAATTACTGTTTAAAAGCAGGCTGTTAATCTTAACATAAAATCTGGGCATTCCAAATGTCATTATTTTTCAGGATGTTTCCATGTTTATCGGACCCTGTCAGGATAAGCTTTGAAGGTTGAGGTGTGGTTGGTTTTAAACCTGTTGTTCATTGTAAAATTCTGGTCTGTCAGCTGACAGACCAGTAGTGCTTGTAGCCTGGTTCTAAAGGTCTTCTCAGAACTTCATCCTGAAATCACTTCTAGCAATTCCTTCAGTTCAAATGGTGAGCAAGTTGGAAGGTTTTTCCAATTAAAACTTTTAAGTTCCCTATTGTTTTGAAAGGAAACTGCTACTGGAGTAGCAGTAATCTTGTCTCTTCTTTTTTTATGCACAGAAGGTCTTCAGGGACCTGAAAGCTAAGTATTTTTGATACATTGTGGCAGGCAGCATTGGGCTCCAAATCAAATTTAAGAGCTATCTTTTGGGCAAAAGGAGTGGGGTTCAGTGAAGGAATGACAAAGTGAATAAACGGAAATCCATGCTGAGGGGGGGGTTTTAATTACCTACTTATTAATAAACCTGCTTCTGTGGAACACTGTCAGTGTTCAGTAGCATTTAACTTTCTGTGCTTTGTTTTTAGAGTAAACATTATTCATACTGACTTAGCACTCTTCCCCTTCTGTAGTAGTTGTACGTGAATGAGTAGCTCTTCCATGTTTTACTACAGTAATATAAATGCCCTGTAAAAGTGAGTGAAATAAAACTTACTGTTGACTTTTCTTGTAAGTCACACTCTTTCAGTTTGTTTCCCCCTCCCCCCATTTGTTATCATTTTAGAATGGAAATACTTCAGGTACTATTTGATGTTAAGAACTGTACAAACCAATTAAAGTGTTAACACTTCCTTATCCAGTGTTTGTATCTGATGAATCTGGTACTCACAGTACAGCAAGAATAAAGTGTTTTGTGACTTTTTTTTAAAAAATTCTGTGCCAAGATGCAGGAACCAAAGGAGAGACCTTGAAATTAATGTCCGCTAAATTTGAAAGAAATAGTAGAAAGTGAGTTTGATAAGCTTACATGGCATTCTGAAATTGTGGCATGCTGCATAAACATTATTTTATGACCATTAATAATCCTGCCAGTTATGTAGGCCTAATGATAACTAAATCTCATGTTTCTGAGTGTAAGCTGTTCTCTGGGAGGCTCAATAGAAAATTTTCCCCTGCCTTTACAAGTGAATGTAGTGCTAATGAGATCTTGAAAGACCTGGTCATGTTCATGAGTCCAGTGAAGCAATCATTTCTGTTCATGAGGTTTCACAGCTTAAAATTCCTATTTCAGTTCATTTTACAAAAATCAAGCCTGGGGTTTGTGCCACAATGAAGTGCTCTGAGTGGTTTGAGGAGATGCGAAACAGCAAAGTGCTGTCCTGCTTTGGACAGGAGGTATGGAGGAAAGAGTTAGGAGTGTATGCATACTGTGAAGTAAGTCTCGGCTTCCCCCCTCTATAAATGAAAAATTTTCCCAGTAGTGTATGACACTTTCTAGCTTGGTTAGGTAGGTATTTCTTGAGCTCTTCTAGAGGAATTAAGAAGTCTGTTTTACACAGCATATGGGCAATTTTTTTTAGATGTGTCTAAGGAGCTCAGGTGTTACTGACAAAGTGCCCTGTTGTAAACAACGAATGGAACCAATTAATCAAATTCAGAAGATCTTGATAAGCAGTTGTTTAAAACATTGATATTGTCATTGGTCACCTGCATTGTTGTTAATTATTGTGTGAATAGACATTAAAATTCAAAAATTTTTGGAAGGTGGAAAATGACTAGCTCTTATTTAGCAGCTCCAGAAGGGCAGGAATTATGAGTCTTACTTGCTTTGTAAAGAGAATGTGGATTTTGTTTCAAAGATAGATCAGAACAGGGCAAAGTCTCACAAATTACTAAAGCAATTACAAAGAAAATACCACTCTCCCATGTATCTTTCCAGACTTGAAATAACTTTTCTGTAAGGAGTCTTTATTTCTTTGCTTGCTAAAATGCTCTATTTTCTTGTAAGATTCCCCCCACCCTGTGGATCCATGGGTGTCTTCACTCTTCTGTTCTCTTTAATGATCTTTCATTCTCTGGTATTAGCTACTTTCCTTCTAAGTGGGTTTTTTTGTTTGTTTGTTTGCTTTTTAATTTACCTTTGTTCAGAGCCAGTATTCAATTCAGCTAGCTAATGCAGGTACCAGAGATGGCATATTGCCTATTAAATTTGTTGCTTTGACAATTCAGACTTGCAGGATGGGGTGTTTGGATAATGGAGCAACCGTGGGACTCTTTGTTCTTGGACTTTACTGGGGACTATCAAAATGTCACTGCTTCCTCTGGAACTGGTGAGAAGTTAGGGAGCATTGTTCATGGCGCGCTCCCTCGTGACTACTTTGGCTGTTGCTGTAAATTTGAAAGGAGAAAGATAAAAACAAGTTAGGCTAAACTGGCTTGATGGAATGGACTGGGTAAGTTAAACCAGAGGCTACGACTCAGGCTGTCCTTCCTGTTTATGAGTCATTCTCCTGCTTAATTGCCTGAAAAAGCCTCCTGTAGAATTAATTAAAAAAGAGGTCTTGGTAGTGTTGCAAAAAAACTTTAGTTAAAATGGTGAATTTTAATTTTAGTCTTCCTTGTTTAACCAGGCTTTAAGGATGGAAGCCTGGACACTATAATTTCTTTGTAAGTGATTCATACAACAAGTAGAAAGAAAATGTTATTCAGGAAAGTGAGAATTAGTTAAACTTTGGTTGCTTGGAATAGTCCAGACTTTTTAAAATGTGACCGTTTTGTTGTCAGCTGTTGTTGGATTCTACAGGAAAGGTGTGAGCCATCAGGGATGTCTTCTGGACTTGATAATGCTTGTGTGTATTGTCAGTCTCTTGTACTTGTGTCCTGTACTAAATTACGTTGTGATTGCTATCTGAAAACACTGATTCAGTGATAGCTTTTTATGCTGTTTATCTACTGTGTTGTACTTTGTACAGAGCTTTTTCCTGACTTGAAGATGGCTGCATGATTCCCTCTCCTTTGCTCTTCTGAGTCATCTATTGTGTTTGTCATGTTTAAGAATGTATTTGTGTTAAGGGTCTTCATGAGGTAGATGATTAATTTGTTTTGCATTGATAGTTGTGATTTAGTGCACAGAAAAAGTGCAAAAAAAGAAAAGCTAGAGTTGAGGTTGTGTTTGGAAACCCTCTAAATCATCTGTCTCTGCTTTTTTGTAGATCTAAGAGGCTTCCTATCAATAACAGTAGGTGACTGGAGTTACTGGGAATACCTTGTTCTGGTTTATGTCAGAATGCATTGGGAAACGTAGCTTTTCAGTTTTCCCTTCAGTGATGCTGCTTAGCATTTTACTGGTGACTCAGGATGTAAAAATAAAAGGTTATTGGAGTGCAGGATACTTCTTATTTTTATTAAAATAATAAAGTGAAAGGCTGTGGACAAAGCTCTCCTACACACTTTACCAGAAAGCAAAAACGCGTAGCCCAGCTGGTACTTCCCAGGCTAAGTACCTGTATTGTGGTAAGTCACCTTTGATAGCCTGCTTGGATTTTGGGAGCTGCATTTCTTTTTCAGTCTCCTGCGTTGAGGGCTGCTAGTAGAGAAGGGCAGACTTTAGAGCAAGAGAGATCTGGTAGCGGAGACTTGACAGTTTTGTGGCTGCAAAGCAAAATAAATTTCATGGGTTATACTTGTACTAAATTTATCCTTTTTTCTCTAATTATTCTTTCTAATTATTATTTCTCTAATTATTACCAGATAAGAAATTTATCTTCTCACCAAGAACTGTGATTTTTGTAGAATACATTTAGAGGCGGGGGGATATCTGGCAAAATTTTCATCTCTCCTTAATGTGTGATGTTCTGTCTCGTTTCTGTAGCCTTTGTGAAAAGGGAGGAATAAAAATAGGACTAATAAGATGACATAAAAAGTGGGAAGTTGCTTTCAGGCTTTTTTTTAGCATTTATTCCTGTACCACGTGTATGGGAAGTTAATTATTTGTATTATTCCACATTAAGTGTCAAAGTCTCTGCATTGTATTTCATAGAAATGCAATATTTCCCCCTTGGTTTTCTAAGTATGAGGATTTACATGGCTTCAGCAAGCAGAGAGATTTGTAGTTAGTTTTTCTGGTCACTCCTTTCTCAGTGGAACTTCTCAGTCAGATGTTTCTACAAAATAGGACACAAGGACTGGGCGGGGATGTCTCTGGGTGTGTTTCTGAGGAGGAATTACATGATTGCAGCCATTTTTATATGGGTTTTCATCTTCGCTAGACCAGTTTAAAATAGAACAACTTGTGCTTTGTCGAGCTGAAGCTTAGGCATGATGTAGATGATTTCAGGACATACCAGGAAGAAAGGCATCCACAGAAATACTTGGTATCAGTAAGGTAAATTATATGTTGGTATTTGAGGGTGTAATGGTATGGCTGTCGCATTAAGGACTGCACGATGAGAATGGGGTGTGGTGTCAGTATTAGTCACTAGGTATTAAAACGATCACAGGCGTATGTTCTTTTAGGTAAAATCTGAAGGGGAAAAAAAACATTCCACTGTGTCTTCCTGTGAGTAATATATGAATTCACCTGATAAATAAAAATGTTAGTTGTTCTTTCCCCCACCCCCTTCCCCAGGAAAGGGGAAAAAGAAAGCCTTAGACTGGTTCATTTGCCAGTTCATGTGACAGTAATTGGGAGCCTTCAGGAAGGGGAAGTGAGCGACAGCAATCCTTTCTTTTGAGCACACCTGATAAGTTCAGAAATTTCATTAATGAATTAGTGTGGCTTTTGAGAAGTGGGAATAGAATCAGTTATGTTGGTGTGACAAGCAGGTATTTGAGCTGTCATTACAGAATGAAAATTGACAGTAAGCCCATGAAAATCTAGTGACTGCAGTATGCTAATAAATACATTTAAATACTTTGTTCCTGTTAGGTTTTATATATGTAAAGAAAATAATTCCCAGTGCAATTATGAGGGCTTCAGTAGTGCTATTACAGGTGGCTTTGGCTTACAGATCTTGAGAATTTTCTTTTTTGAATTGTTTGGCATTCAGTTTTACTTACCGTCATTGCTTTTATTCCCACAACAGCGAGTGGCTAAATACAGGAATGTGTAAAGGGGTGTTAACTGCATGGGTGATAAGATGCTTTCAATGCCTAGTTTTCCCTTATCATATACCTGCTGTTTAATAAGGGGCTTACACAATACGAGACAGAGGGAATTTAAATGATCAAGTCGTGCAAATATTGCCTGTAAAAGGCTGGCTTGTCACTTACCCTGCCTTGATCTGCAGCAGTAGAGGTGTGATTGGTGGCTAAGTGCATCCGTTCTATTTTAAGACTCTAAAAGAACGAAATTTAAGAAACGGAGAGAAGTAGCTTTCTGTGAAGTCCATGTGTGCAGTAACTGTAAAACATTTATCAGGTTCACTCTCAAGGTACTAGAATAGGTAATAATTGCAGGTAGGGCGTGCAAAGGCTCCAATACTTGCAGTCTCATAGTAACCTGTGGTGATGTGCTTATTAAAAGCTCTTGTTAGGCTGTGACCACTTCAAGTAGGAGATTGTTAATGGAAATTAAAACACCCAACTGAAGTACAAAGATGCTTGACTGTGCACGCAGTCTCTGTTGTCTTCTTTCCAAGTATCTTCCAGTCCTTAGTTTTCCATGAGAGAGGTCTAATCTTCTGTCAATGAGGTTCATTAACAGAAGTTTACTCTTTGCTTTTAAAAAGGTAGACTAGTTCAGCATGTTGTGGAGAACTATATATTTTTTACTAAGAGAACTCTGGTAAGTCTGTAAGGTGGTGTTCTGTGTATTTTTTTTATTTTCCATCATTCTGGTTGCTGATACTGCTATAATATAGTTGTAATATGTTTTCAGAGATGAATGCATCTTTTAAGACTTAACATTATAAACTGACAATGAGAAAATTGTTTTTCACAGGCTGCTTCACTTAGAACAAGTTTCATGCAAAGTAAGCAGTAAATAAGAGAACTTTCTTCAAAAAGACAA
>VZTL01056714.1:6325-17865 GCA_013400535.1 Scopus umbretta | reverse complement strand
CGGAGGTACAGCCCGAGCGGCGGGAAGCGGGGCCGAGGCGCGGCGAGCAGCTCGGGGCCGGCCCGGGACAGCGCAGCCGCCGGGCGAGGGACAGGCGCTGCGGGGGCGCACTCACCCCTACCTGGGACACTTCTACCACCGTTTAGTCTGATAGACAAAGCGGCGCGCCAATCAGAAGCCGCCTTTCTACGTCTCCAGCCAATCAGCGGTGCCCGGTGAAGAGAGGGCGGCTGCCGGGCGCACCCCTCGAGCGGGGCTGCCCTCAGCTGCGGCGCCCGCCGCCTGACGGTCCCGGGCGGGCGGCTGCGTTCCCGCCGGCGGGGCTTCTGTCGGCTGCTGGGCCCCGTCCCTCCCGCGGGCGAGGAGCTGTCCCTGCCGGGCAGCGTCGTCAGCTGGGGAGAACTGCGGGGGAGCAAGTCTGATGAGGAGCGGCTGAGGGAGCTGGGGTTGTTCAGCCTGGAGGAGAGGAGGCTGAGGGGAGACCTGATCGCTCTCTGCAACCCCTGACAGGAGGGGGCAGTGGGGGGTGTTGGTCTCTTCTCCCAAGTAACCAGCGATAGGACGAGGGGTAATGGCCTCAAGCTGTGCCAGGGGAGGTTTAGAGTGGATATTAGGAAAAAAATAGTTCCTGAAAGAGCAGTGAGGCATTGGCACAGGCTGCCCAGGGAGGTGGGGGAGGCCCCATCCCTGGAGGGGTTCAAAAACCGTGGGGATGTGGCACTTGGGGACATGGTTTAGGAGGCACGGTGGTGTTGGGTTGGCGGTTGGACTGGGTGATCTTAGAAGTCTCTTCCAACCTTGACGATTCTATGATTCTAAGCTCCTGGGGAAGCCGCTTGCAAACAGACGGGGATGACAGACACTCTTCTCCCATGAAGCTCTCTTCACGCACCGGTTCGAGTGACGGGCTCTCACTCTTACTGAGAAGTCATCCAGCGATGAAGAGTTTCACACGTGCTTCTAAGGCTGTCGTGAAACTGCACAAAATTACTCGTAGCTTGATGTTTTAACAAAAGTGAAAGATTAACTTTCTGGTGGTTCATTTGCAAAAGCTGAATTAGGTTGTAGTCTGCAATTAACCTACTGCCAAAGAAACAGAAGCATGAAAAGTGTTAGAGATGCCTTTCTTCTACTGCCCTCCCCTTTAGAAAGGATCAGTAAGTGCCAAACAGAGCAGACAGTCCATCTCATTTTTACAACTAAACAAGCAAAAGGTTGCAAAGGAGATGTACCCTGAGAGAAAAAAAAAAAAAAGGATGCTATTCTTCCCTGAAACAAAAAACCCCACCCTTGAAGCACCTTCAAAAGATATTGTAATACACAGCAAGATGCAGCCCTGAGGTCCACATTATTACCACCGTGCTTTCCTGACGCTACAAAGAATCTACGGTACCTACCAGTTCACATAATTAATTCTAGTGTGTCAGCAGATGAGGCTAAACACGAGTGTGAAACACTTTTGACTCTTCCATGTTTTATCTAGTGCCACAAGCACTGGACAACATTTAAAGCCTTACAAATATGCTGAAGTACTACCGAAAATACTTCTCTCGTGCAATTGTTTTGTAGTTGCTTATTTATTTTTGGCATTGGTTCTAGCAATTTGTACCTGTGTTCTTACATTCCTCTTTTCCCCCCCTTTTTTTCATAGCTCCAGAACTAATATTCCTAAAAACAACTCTCTTTGGGCCTGGTCCTGTGGACTTCGGTGAGAAACCTCATTCTCAGTAGTAAGTACTATTCCATACAAGGTGCTTGCAAGGCTGAGACCGTAGTCTTCTGGAACAGCAAATTAAATAAAGGTGGTTGGAGGGTACTTGCTTTTCATGGAAATCAATGCGTTTATCTTTTCCTATGTTGTTCTATATGACTTTCACTCGTATGTAACCCTTCATTAAATCAAATCATTTTTTATTTACAAGCAGTTCTCGAAGGGGTAACATCCTGTGTAAGAAAAGAAGTATCAATGTATTTACTGCAGAACCATAGTTGTTTTAACACCCTTTTTTACTCAAACTTCCACTGCAGTTCAATTAACGTACGTTTCTAAGTCTGTGCCGCACGCTACTTGAGGGGAGTTTGTACGAGCAGACTCACCTTGGCGTTAACTAAGGGATCTTGGGCAACAGAAGCAACGGTGGAGCAGCGTAACAGGCTAGCTAGCCAGGGGCTGGCATCCCTAGATTCATAGTTTGTGTTAAAGCCTATTATTTGTAAATCCATCTAGCTAGGCTGCTCAATCTAGGAGGCAAACATGACTAGGAACTGAAGCCCCACTGCCAAATGTTGTTTGCATACGACTTGTACACCTTTTGCAAAATTACTGTTTTGGTTGCACGCAAGCTCTCATTTGTAGCAATTAGTTAGAGCCTTTGTAAGCACAGAAAATACTTAGAATACTTAAAATATATCATTCTCTTCTTCCCTGTAAAAAAAGGTCCCAAATAGCCTCCGTGGTTTTTTTAGTTCCTGTGTTGCGTCTCACAGCTTTTAGTACGATTATCTAATGAATTTCACCTTGTAAAATGCTAGCTTTAAGAATGTTTTTGCCTCACGCAATTTTTTAATTATGATCAATTCCAATTACTATGTTTAACATACGATGATATCAAATATCAAGGCTACAGTGACATCTTGTGGCATTTTTTTGACTGTAGGTACAGAGCAATTTTCTTGTAGTCCTGTTGCATCATTTTAAAGCTATATCCTGATTTTTCCAGCAAGGATTTTAAAAGCATCTCTTTTAGACACCATTTTTTAAATCCTGTGTTGCATAACCATTAATTCCTACAGAACATTCAGAGGTGGCGATGAATCTGTTTAGACTCCAAGATATTTCCAAACGACATCTAGGTAATCTCTTAGAAGAAATCATCACGTGTATCATTTTGTGAAAAATACAAATTCTCGGTACTATTTCATTAAAGAATCTTAAGGCACTTTTATAACCATCGAGGGAGAAAAAGTTACCAGCCTTTAAAAAAGAAAGAAACAAAATCCTTTTGGTTCCTACGCACAAGGAATTATGGCTAGAGCTGAAGTCTTATCTTTGAATTTTCTTTGCTATCTCACTGCTTAAGGCTGTGGGTTTTGATGGCTTTTTTCCCTCCTGAATGGGCCTGACCTAAATTAAGTGAATGTATGTGCCAACAAGTACACAATGTGTTTTAAAAAATGAAATCTTGGTGCTGCTCATCTGTATGCAAACTGTGAGCTTACTTGACACCTAACACTGAAAAACTTGGTCAATAATCTGAAAATAAACACATCGCAAATCTGTTTCATGTATTTTATTTGACAACGGTACAAATTAAATTTACCAGTATAATAAAAGTGTGTTCCACTGATTCTTTCACCGATACAGAAGAACAAAAAAAACCCCAACCCAAAACAACTCCTTCCCCCCAACAAAGAACCCGATACTAAGATTTGGCTGAGCTGACATTTTAAAAGTAACATTACATTTTAAAAGTAACGTAAACTACACTGGTGAGTCTTCACAATTCTAGTTGATACTGCACAGAACAGAAATGACAGCAGACCAGGAAGTAAATGAAACGCAAGTAAACTACTGCTAGGAGAGCTGCATTTCTGGAAAGATCGTAGACCTCTTCGTGTACTACTTGTCACTACAGCACAATAATTAAAAATCTACTTTTCACTGTTACGACAAAATTAAGCGGACTTCACATTGCCATTTCAAGATTTTGCCCTTTAAATCTTGCAAGAGTACTAGGAAGAGTTCACTGAACAGAAACCAAATCTTTAACACTGACAGAACAAGGCAAAAGAATCCTTCGTTCCCCCAAAGAAACCTGGAGACTGTGAAGAACTTGTCGCGTTTTTCAACTGCTTTTTGTTCAGCTAACTAATTACAAAAAAAATGACGAGATCATACACCATTTGTGCAGGTGCTATGTGTGCACTAGCTATTAGCTGTTACTGATTGCCCATAGATACCTCGGAACTGATACGAACAATCAATCAAAAGCTGCTGCAGGTGAAACGACATCTGCTTGGGATGCCAGATTTGATTCCTCTCCGCGATCCAGGAAAATGACTGTCTTTTGTTCTTTCCTCCGTGCCACAAAAAAGTTCTTTAACAGCGATGGAGGTTTGTCCTGTCTATGTTAACACACTGCTTCCAGAACTAGAGTCCCAGTCTAACACGAGCTGTTAACAATAGCTCCGTTTCTTGCTATAGATGAAGCCAGGGAATTCAGAGACTGATCATAGTCCAGCCCTGTCGGTATCACTGTACCTTACAATATTTCTTTTTGTAACGCTTTACCCATTCATTGCACATTTAAATTCTGTTGTCATAGCCACCAAAAAGAGAGATGAAGGGAACCAAAAAGTAAATACTCGTTTGAAAGAGTAGTTAAAAAAACCCAGCAGGCCTGTAATATTACAAAACGCACACTGTAATGAATGTAGAACAGCTTGCTCTTATTAGGAACTGTAAAGAAGACATCTTTTTAAAAGTGAGGATTTTCTTGGGCACATTTTTGTAACAATGTACATGCAAAATAGCCAAATAAAACTGCGTACTGAAGAGAGTATTAATAAGTAATATCCCACCCATTTCTTCTGGCTGCTTATGTAAGTTTCATATTTCATGTATTCACGTTTCTTGCATTTCCAACTGCTAGGTTTTACCTTTCAGCTGCCTGCAGCGTTCCAGCAGCTCTAGGCAAATTAGCGACAGGAAGAAAAAGCCACATCAGAGATCGTTTTCCACTGTCTCGGCAGCAGTAGATATCGTAGGCAATGGTTTTAGGACTATCTGAGATGAAGGGGAGGTACTCTTTTTCTGGCTTGCTTTTATAGCAGCTTCAGGAACATCTCAGAATGCAGAATAGCTTATATACAAACTTCGGAGGGGGTTTGTACAGCAGTCTAGAAGCCTGGCCAACAGTTCATTGTAGCCCTTCTAGTTTCATGGGGAACTGGGGAGGAGGAGGTGTGGAGAAGAAGGGGACGGCAAGGAAGCATCTCAACATCTAACTGTCAAGAATAGGCCTAGACCTTGTTTGACTAGATACATATATTGGGGGGGGAAAAAAAAAATCAAAACATAAGCACTGAAGGGTAGGAGTGCGTTTTTGTCTGCGTGTTTCTGAAGAACCAGCCTAATTAATTGTAGTAGCTTTTCACGTTTTAAGGAAAGGGGATGATTTTATCGCAGCTAAACATAAGTATATATTCTTGTAAGCGTTCTCAAAACTTACCTTGGAGAATTAGTAAGAAAGGAAAAAAAAAAAAAAAACAAACCCAACGTAAAAAGCCAAATGGAAAAAAATTCAGAGGCTACAAATAAGGATGGCCAAGATGCAGTAATTACACCTTCTTCTCTCCTTGAACTCAGTACAATTCACTGAGTATTGTTTAACATCTAACCGCTTAAATTCATTGGCTTACATTTTATTTTTGTGATTGGCATAATTAGGAAAACCAAACTGAGAAATCATGATATTAGAATATTTTAAAGGCATGCCATCATAAATATTAACCAGTTTATTTACACAGTAAGATCTCTGTAACAAATGTTCTGCTCGGTGCCACATTCCAGAATAGCCACTGTTAGTGTCTTTTTCTAAATTTCTTATATCAACAGGCTTCACAAACACTCCTGAAGGCTTTCCAGTGTGCTTGGCTACCAGAAAATTCATGGCAATATCATCACAATTTTGAGTTTCGTCTATTAAGGCGTAAACAGCTTCTGGCTGTCTTTGAAAGTCTTCCAAATACCCACTATGAAAAAATGCTGCACCAATAAGAACCATGGAATACTGATCTCCGTTTCCAAAGCCAGGGTTCTGCAGTTCGAAGCTGCCATAACTGTATACACCTGAAGGAGTAGAAATGTGCTTTCTAGGAACAAATCCCACTATATGCTTTGGAAATTGCTGAAAGAAAAAAGAAATTTAAGAAATCAAAAGGAAGCCCACGCTGTGAAACGTGTATTAAGTATTTTCATACGAGAGATTTATGCTTTTTGGTTTGTTTGTTTTTTTAAATGAGAGGAGCACAAGATTATTGCCAGGAAAGAACAAAATTGTTGGCGTATGGTCTCTGATCTGCATAAATGTTGCAATTAAATACAGTTTTGCAAAACTGACACAACGTGCCTCATTCCACATCAGGCTGTGCCAAGAAGCATCTATCCACAATTTGCAGCTGTATATTCAGCACTCAGAGTAAGTTTACAGACAATTTCTCTTAGAGAGAAAAAAACCACACACTTTTGTTTTGCAGCCTGCTATCAATTCACATAAATTCAGCAGCCAGAAACTTCAGTGTTCACGTACAAGAAGAGTTAAAAATTTATAGATTACAGGTATAGCTACTATGGAAGAATATTTTTGCAATATCAATGCTTCAATCCTTCTAAAATTTAACTTTATAGCTAGACAATCAATGGTAAAACATTATGATACAGTATTACTCTAATTAAAACCATTAATCTCAATTGTAACTCACAAATACTGCCTGCCAAGGTGCAAAACATTACCTGCCAAACAGAAAAGGCAAAAGCAAGGTCATGAGCACTGACTAGTGTATCATCATCCATCATTAAAACAGCTGAAGGGAGGGAAGAAAAAAAAAAAAAAAGAAAAACTTTAATCAAAAGATTAAATGCACGAGCACAGTATGCAGCACAGTATTTGACAAGTTAGCTGTGAAACTTCTATAACTATTAAGCTGAATTGCAGAACTGAAATTGTAACCCCTTCAAAGTAGAGCGAGAAAACACGCTCAGATTTCAAAGCTAAAGCAAGGCTGCAGCTCTGTGGTAACTGGAAGCAAACCTAAGGTTTAGATTATTTGCCAGGCTGTAACAAAACTCAGCAACCTTTGACCATCTGTAGCACGGCTGGACAGATAAGCGTTGGAAAACTCGGGAGTGTTTGGCAGAGCAACTTAAAATTCTACTAATCTTGCGTAAAAATACAACTCAGATAAAGAGTTAGATACCATTCTTTAGTGTACGTGATTTACACGGGATTCTTAGTATAAAATTTGACCCGTCTCCTTGCAACTTCTCAATAAGCAAGCTGAATAAATTTGCACGGGCAACATTCATTCTAATTAACTACAGAAAGAAGAATCTTTGCCTCAAATTTTAGGCAAAAGACTAGCAGGAAGCGGAAAAGGAAAGATATTCTTAGATCCGAACACCAGATGCATTAAAGCTTTTTACGTCTGTAGTAGAATAAATCCTATTACAGTAACTAAAACACTCGGGAAGTTGAAGTTTCCTGCGTCTTCCTAGAAGGCACGGGCTTTGAGGAGCAGGGCATGTTAGGAAGGGGGCAGTAAATAGAATTACCTTTACTAATCATGAGTAAGGTCAGGTCTGTAATGCAACATATGGGGTTTTTTTCCACTTGAAACAAACAGGGCTTATTGTTGTGCTTCTCCTGGAAAGAGCTTAGGAAGAATATTTAGATGAACAGCCAAAGGACTGGGAAAATACTCTTAAAAAGGATGCATGATTCGAGATGGAAAGGCAGAGTGCTAGGGAGGGAAGTTTCTCTGAAGAGCAGAACATGCTTGAGAACTTAGTCTTAAAATGAACGGGTTAAATCGAGTCTTTACCAGATGACTTATGTCCAAATTAACGCAGAGACTCAACAAATACATGTGCTACGAGTTTCAGTTTACACTATAAAGGGCAGAGAGGCCGAACTACCCGTGTTTGCCTGACAAAGGAAACGGAAAACAGACACAGTTGCAAAAGCCCATGAAATGCATTTGACACCCCTCTTTTTTTTTTCCTTACTCTCCAGCGACAGCCTCTGGCCCGCTGATGGTGCTGGTGGTGTGCATCTGTTATCACAACACAGGTTTCTCCTCCACCACCCGCTCTACTGAGTGGCCCAACAGACCCATGGACTGATCACATAGTATAACTCAAACCATCTCTCTTTTAGCATTCGGATTTTAGGTGTGAAAATCATATTAGCGGTAGCGATATCAACTGCTGATTACCTTTTGTTTCCAGCTCAGGGAAATTCTGGAGCCTGTTCCTCATGCGATTTACAGTTTGAACTTTAAAGACAACAGGGACAGGATGAGGCCCCAAGGAATTCCACATTTCCTCTGGTATCTTCTCACCAACGTTGTTCCACACAACAATTACTTTATGTAGGTGGGGGATGGCTTGATAATGATTTAAAAGCTTTAGCAGTAAGTCAGTTCTATTATACGTCTGCATAATAAGAGTAAATGAATCCAAGGCAGACTGACTCTGGGTTTTTGGTTCCCTTCTCAAATTGGGCATTTTGTCATCCTTGATATTGGGAAGCAAAGCTGTTAGAGCACCTGCCACCAGAAGTAAGACAACGATCACCACCGAAGTGAAGCGTAGTAGGCGGATTCCCATAACTCTCCCTGGAAGCTTACAGAAGTGAAAATACCTTCAAAACAAGTAACAGGAAAGGAAAAGGCATTAATCCCATGCAGAGTTATCTCCCTTGCGTGAGCAAAACTCCCACGGTATCAAGTAGACTTTTGCTGAAGTGAATAAATTAGGAAGATTTTAGGACTTGGGCCAATTACTTTCAAGACAGATAACTTCTGGTACTCAGTTTCTACGTTTACTTGCTTTTCACTTTTTTCGGTTAACTTTGAATTTCCTTGTTCCGTGAAAATGAATCTAGAGTAATTCTGTAACTCTAGATTGTTTGTCACCTCTTATTTTCTCAGTACTGCGTTTTGATTGAACATTTACGTACCTCACCAAACCCGTCCAGCTGAAATTAGAAAGCGAATTTGTACAGACATTCGGTATTTTCAGCAATTTGGAAACAAATTTGGGAAACAGTTTTCTGGGAAACAAAAGGGAGAGAAGGCGCCTCCTGAAGGGCTCTGGCAGAAAGGAGGAAGTTAAATGCTCGCCCTTTTCCCGTTGCTCAGGCACCACACGCAGAAGGAACAATCTTTATCGCTGATTTGCCGGACATTTTGTCAATAGTTTGAGTATCTGCTCGATAATGGTTATTAATGTGGAAAATACGATTCTGACCATGCTGAGGCTATTAACGCAGGTAGAACAAAAGAAGCATGCCAGATGGAGTAACATCCGTAGCAGCTGGACCGCTAAATCTAGAACTCGGCATTATCTGGGAATGTCAGATGTTAGGTGCTACATATCAGCTAATGGGGGGGAGCAGCCTTAGTACAAGGCAGGGGTTTCGGGGGCCTCCCGATTTTGGAACTAAACAGGAGCTCTTAAAAAGCGGCTCCTACAAAGCTCGCCCCGACATTTCACACCTCTTTGGTAGCACTCCCCGTTCTCCAGACATTTATAAATTACCGTCTCAGCAGGATCCAGCAGCCACTGCACTCCAGAGTTTGCAGCTCAAACATCCACATCTGTTCTTCCTCCTTGACTCGCAAGATTGGTATGAATTGAATACAAGATGAATATTCTAAGCTTACTACGAAACAGTTACTCATCTATACCTATTACTCATGTTACTCCATTAGCAATTTCTAGGCTTTCAGCAAGGAATTCCAATCAAATTAAGTGATCCAGGACAGCCCCATCGATTACAATTTTTGAGAGTATCTGTGTGTTTTTTTCGCAGAAGTTTCAATCATTTTTTTCCACACTGCATATACCACGCTTGAAACTATGAATGTACATTATTTTAGTCTAAAATAAACCTCTCAACGTACCTCATTGTTGCCAAGTCGGACGGTTTCCCCCCCTTGTTTTTACAGGACAGTTGTCTGTGATCCTTTGAACCTGTTGGAAATGGAAGGGACTCTGTAACTGAAGATCAACAGGTATCCCACAGGCTACCCAGCATTCTCGTACAAGGAAACGTTCCTTTCGATCACTGATTGATGTGTGCATTCTTGGCAACCGTCCAATCCCTTTTCCTATCGCTCGGTTGAATACTTGTCTCTGCCTTTCGACGAACACTCCAGAAAGAAGTTATGACACCGGTTGGTTAGAAGGAAAAGCACAGCTTTGTAAAATCGTTGCTTTGTACCAATGCAATGTCTCTGTGTTCCATCCTTCAGGCCAACTAGAGAGATACGAGGAGGTCTCCAGGACCTCACCGTCCGGGGCTTTGTGCCCCAGGCACCACTAAAACAGACGTTTGGCTGCCACAGTCAGGTAAGCGGTCCCAATAAAATTACTTGCTTCACGCTCTCCTTCCATGAAGCTTACCGGCTGTGTTAGAGGTTTAAGACACAGCATTTTGTGCTTCCCGTCTGGTTTGGCAGCTTGGCAGAAGGGAAAGCAAATATGAGTGTAAGCAGAAAAAGGAAGGATGCACAAAATGCGGACCGCAGCCTAAGAAACCTGCGTCTGTTAAGGCTTCTAGGTTGTCAGAGGGATTTTTGTTCTTTTAAAGCTAGCTGAACAAAGAAAGGGGTTTTTTACTTTTGCTCTAGGAATGGTACTATAAAAGCTCAGAGAGCAAGAACTTGTCTTTAATAATTGAACCTATGTGAAATTTTGTAAGAGCTGTTTGCTGAGGTTATACAAACTTCCTTCTTAGAAGTACAGAATTGCCAATTTGTGCGGATACCAGTCTGCTTATGTCCACACATACAGGCCTTCCCAAGTTTGAGTTCTGATTTTACCCCTGACTTACTTTGTGAGGCTGGAGAGGCCATTGAAACTATTTCCAGAAACAAATCACTTGTTTTGGGCGCTTCATTTTATAGGGGTAAACAGTCACGCCCGACTTCTAAATCTGACTGGCAGCAGCAGCGGCCACTCAGCATTCCTTAGGACCACCACACCTTGGCCATACGTGCTTTTACAAAGGTGAACCTTAGAATCATCGTAGAATCGTTCAGGTTGGAAAAGCCCTCTGAGATCATCCAGTCCAACCACCAACCCAACACCACCGTGCCTACTGAACCATGTCCTGGAGTGCCACATCCACACGGTTTTTGAACCCCTCCAGGGATGGGGCCTCCACCACCTCCCTGGGCAGCCTGTGCCAATGCCTCACCGCTCTCTCAGGAAAGAATTTTTTCCTCATATCCAATCTAACCCTCCCCTGGCGCAACTTGAGGCCGTTTCCTCTCGTCGCAAAAGATTCTCTTTCCCCAGTTGCAGCCTAGACACAACAGTACTTACCGGTACTACTGTAACGATTCGTTAGTTAAAATTTAAAAGCATGCTTAAGATGAAAGTATACATGTTGTTAACTGTGGCAGTGAGACTTCCTGGCTTGCCATACATTCTTGCGTTACCTCAACTGCACACAACAGGCTGTAATGATAAGTAAGGACGATGTTACTATATGGTCTCTGATCAAAATAAGCGTCTACGTAAGGTCTTTAGGATGGGCACCACGGCACTTTCCAGTAAGAAACCGCCGACCAACCGCTTGGCCAGCCCCGTTACGAAATCGCGAGGCGCGACTGGCCTCCCCGGCGCGTTCTGCCAGCGCCTCCCGCGGAGAACGCCTCTTCCCCGCAACACCCACCGGCTCCCCCCCAGCGTGAGGGGTCGGCGCGCAGCATTTTCACCCCCATCCCCAGGCGCTGACTCCCGCAGCGGG
>VZTL01056712.1:83294-101263 GCA_013400535.1 Scopus umbretta | reverse complement strand
CTCCTCCTCCTCCTCCTCCTGCGGCCTCCTGAGGGAAGAGGCCGGCGGGGTGCCTGCCCGCCTCACACCGCCCGTCACCCTGTGAGCTGTCGCTGCCACCGGGAGACGTCGTGTGGGTGGGTGGCCGCCGCCGCCGCCTCTCAGCGCGGCCTTCGGACCGGGCCGGCCATGGCGCAGGGAGGGGCTTCTTGCTGCTGAAGGGCTGACCTCAGGGCGGCAATGAAGTGGATAATTCTTTTCCTTTTTTTTTTTTTTTTTTTTTTTTTTTTTTTTTTTTTTTTTTTGTCCGGGCGTNTTTGTTTGTTTTTTGTTCGTACGTGCGTGCGTGTATGTTTCTGTGTGTTCATAAGGTGACCCTGCTCGCCCTTGGGGCAGGCGAGCGCCAGCGTCTGCGCAGCGTACCGATTCAAGATGGAGAAGGGATCCTGGAGCCAGCAGCGGAGGCAGAAAACCAGGGAGGGCAGAGAGGCCTGTGAGCCTAAAGTGTAGATGCGTGAACTCTCCCAGGGGGTCTGACTGGGGTTAAAACTGAACCAGCTGGGGGAAACAATAATAATAATAATTTTAAAATGTCAGTTTTCAGGCTGATTAGCCTCCGCTTCTGGCATCTAGTACTCTTACTTTTTACTGGTGTACAAGAGGGGCTGGTACAGGTTTGGGATAGAAGGGGGTGCAGCTGTTTTGGGGGGGGAACCTTAACAACTTCTGTTGTCTAAAATGGTTGTGTACCGTTTAATTTAGTCTTCTTTTCAATTCCTAAATTTCCTGCTCTTAAGGTATTTGCTTTAATAAGTAATAGTGGGTTTGTGCTTCAGTTTAGTCTGCTGTAGACTCTATAGGATTAAAGAATAGCTACATTTCCTTTACAGAGCTGAAACTTTCAGTGTCCTTAAATTTGCCTTTTAACTCATTGCTTATCAAATATATGTCTGTGTGAAACAGAATATGCAGGTAATACTGATGTCTTTTTTCCCCACTAATTAATTTGACCCCAGCATCTTACTAACAGACGTAGGTTTGTAATGATGGTATCCTAAGATAGAAAATACTGGAGTAACAGTTTACAGGATAGTTTCTACATGGAATCAGTTATGCAAAGCACATATTTCTTATGTCGATGCTACAGACTTTACTGTAGCGCAATCCACAGTTGCACTTCCTAGCCTATAATGAAGCATAAATGAGCGGAGTTTCAACAGGAAAAAAAATTTGTAATATTTAAAAGGTGAATCATAGGAAAACTCACTTCTGTTATGTATGTATGTTATCAGCAACTTGAAGATGGTTAGAAATGAGAACAGCAGAAGTACATCCCTGGGTCTGAACATTGGAAGATATGGATTTACATACTACTTTTCAGTGTAAGGAAAAAACACATTCAATGTGACTCATGCTAGTGAAATATGAACATCGACAAAATGTTAAGTGTTACAGGCATCATCTTGTTCAACATGACTTTGCAGTTGCTTACTGTGAGTCTAATTGGATTTTTTTTTCTGTGTGATAGCTAGTGTATTAAATTAAAATACTGCTTTTAAGTGAGAGGGAAGAAAATTAAATCAACCAATGGCATAATCCTAAAAATGCTTCTCATTAGGGCAATACAGCAATATCTGAGGTTTCAGTCTCAGTTTTCACAAGAACACAAAGAGGATCTCTGGCATTTTTACATGAATAGTGATCTGCAAAAGCTAGACAAAAAAGAAAAGAAAATACAGACCTGAGTGTGTCTCCCACTAATTAGCTCGGCTTTTTCTCCTCCCCTTCTTTCTACCCTTTTCCACATGCCTGTTACCCATTGCTTTTATCTCCTTCTTACCCTAATTTAAATTACTGGCATGATTAGCAATATTAGATGCCACTTCAGCTGATGGGTAAAATACATTGTTCCTCTCATTGCTCAGGATGGGAAATAGAAGATATTTCAGAAACAAGGGAGCTTCTTTTTATTGCACCGTGTTAATACAATTGTAATCATAGACAACTACTGAATTTCTTGAGGTCACTAAGTTTCCCACAAGCCTGTATTTAACTTTGATTAAACCTGTTTGTGACACACATGCATTTATAAAATGGGCCCATCTCCAAAGAAAGATCACTACACTGAATAACCTGTATATTATAGTGCTGTCCATCTCTGCAAAAAGTAGAAAGTTCTGCACCCAACTTTTTGATGGAAGTGAAGACAGCAAAGTCTGAATCACTATTGTTACTGAATTTCAGTTTGCAATACAACAGGAACGTATTTCATGGAATTGATGGAAGCTATACTAAAATCTTTATGCATAAAGCACCATTTCCTTTGAATTTTCAGTGTTTGTAAGGAATAGTCCTTTCATACTTTATGAAAGGAGTTGTGAGTGGTTTAGGTTGTTTGGGATTTACTTAAACTGAAATGTGCTGCAAATATTTTGTATGGGCAGGAAGAGGAAGCAGCAGTAGCAGCAGCTGACTTGCAGCCCAAATGCACAGTGAAAAGAAAGAGTTGCAAAACAGAGCCCTGGGATTGTCTTACAATAACAAAACTGTCTCGTGGTGGAGCAACTGCCTTCTCTTTTCATCATCCTGCACTCTTTCCCCATATTTACAGGACAAGCTTTTAGATGAGAATGCCAGATGAGCCCTAGTGATGAAAAAAAAAAATCTTGCTTTAATTATACTTGCATCTAAATTGGTACTTTGGTTGATGCCTATGGCAAGTACAAAGGTCACAAACATGGCAGAAGAACCCCTTTCATTCTCATCCTTCCAGATGCGGACTCAAGTATATTAGTTGGCTTCTTGTTCCTTCTGTACCGTGTCTGATCTGTTAATGAATTGGAAAATGGGTGATGTAGATTAAGCTTCCTGAGTTGGTGAGAATTAAACCTTTATTCAGGGCTAGGTCCAAGTATAGGCAAAGCAAGGCATTGCTAAGGACAGCAAGCGGAGGTAGTGTCTCTCAAATGTAGCGGCTGGCACTCATGTCTCTTTTGCCCTTTTATTTACAATTTATTTATTTTTATTTACACTTTTTAGAAGAAAGTGTAAGTAAGACTTCCATGGCTCCCAATCTCAACCCAGTCCTCTCCCTTTCCCATAGCTAGGCTCGCTCAGACCCTTATCCTTCAAGTGACGCAGCTGCTTTTATCTGCTAACGTGTTCACGTTTAGATAAATTTATCCATATTCAACATTTTTTTTAGCATGATATTTATTTTTCACTCTTTGTTCCTTTAATAGTTGCTCTTTGTAATACTCTGCCATTTTCTTACGAATAAAATGCACCAAAAAAGGCTTACGTGAGCTATATAAACATGTCAGTTTCACAACATGGTTTTTGCCAGAATAGGTATTCTGGAGCACCAGTATAGTTAAGTTACAGGTGATTTGGAGGTGTGTGTAAAATCCGTTCCCTCAACAGGCTGAGCTACAGCAGCAAAAGGAGCTTTTGGTAATGTGACTTTAACTTTGTTAACATTTTCGGTCAGCACAGTTCAGCTGGTTAGAGGTGTGACTACTACAAGGTGTCTCTGCCAGTAAGATTGAATTCTTACTTCATAGATTGAGTCCTGCATGGAAAATGAGGAGACACAGAAAGAAAGTCTTTGAGAGTAAAACTTAACTCAGGTCTTAAAAGAAGACCGACAAAGATGTTTTGCATATTATTCAGAATTGTATATATTAAAAAATTACGTCTCCTGCTGAATACCTCTTTTCTGTGAGCTCTGCATAATAAATTTTCATGGGGAGGATGGAAGATTCTCATTTTGGATGGGTGTCATTAAAGGATTTGATGCAGTTTTTTGCAACTTTAATTCAATTGGCCTAGATCCAAATGCTGATACATGGATTGAGAAGTTCAAAAAAAGGGAGTGATGTGTTGCAGTATATTAACATCTGAAGAAATGTCTAATGGTGTATCACAAAGAAAAGGGTAAGCTTTTCTTACAGGGTAAGCATGAGCATATAGAAGGTTACTGTTGAGCAACTGATACTCAAACCTATGGGCTTGACTGGTAGCCACTTAGAACTAATCCTTTTCCTTACCTCCTGTGTCACAGTCATCTCAGCGCTAAAAAAGAGGCGTGTGACTCCCTCTGTCTTGAAGTCTGGGCGTCTCTGCTGTAAGGATACCAGGCCCGCTGCTGATACTGCACAGCTACATAACTGTGGCTCAGACTTCTGAGGAAATTGCCGAGTTGTGAAAAAAAGAAAAGCTGTCAGGGAGCTTGAAGAGGAGAATCATGTGAGATGAGAAAGCTGAAATTGCAGATGGGGTAAGACAAGGAAAAACACTGACATGGGCAAGTATAAAATCATAACGAAAAAACAGGGTGTCAGAAGACGGCACAACTGCGGCTGTGCTCCGGGGAACTGCAGGAACTGCCCCTGCTCCTCCTAACTCTTGCCTGCCCGACTAGCTGTGCTGGTTTTGGCTGAGGTAGAGTTAATTTTCTTCATCGTAGCTAGTATGGGGCTATGTTCTGGATTTGTGCTGAAAACAGTGTTGATAATACAAGGATGTTTTCGTTATTGCTGAGCAGTGCTTACATAAAGTCAAGGCCTTTTCTGTCTTTTCACCCCACCCCACCAGTAGGTAGGCTGGGGGTGCACAAGAAGCTGGGAGGGAACAAAGCCAGGACAGCTGACCTCAACTGGCCAAAGGAATATTCCATACCATATGACATCATGTTCAGCATGTAAAGCTGGGGAAGAAGAAGGAATGGGGGGACATTAGAGTGATGGCCTTCGTCTTCCCAAGTAACCGTTACACGTGATGGAGCCCTGCTTTCTGGGAGATGGCTGAACACCTGCCTGTCAATGGGAAGCAGTGAATGAATTCCTTGTGTTGCTTTGCTTGTGTGCATGGCTTTGGCTTTACCTATTAACCTGTCTTTATCTCAACCCACGGGTTTTCTCACTTTTACTCTCCTGATTCCCTCCCCTATCCCACTGGGGCAGGGAGAGAGCGACCAGCTGTGTGGTGCTTAGTTGCCAGCTGGGGTTAGGCCACGACACTAGCAAGGACTCTGTGTGTCTTATAAAAGGTGGGGAGCATATTAATGCCTAACCTAGGAGTGATCGTTTATGTATGATAAACAAGAAATAATTTTTATACCCCTAAGCTGGGTGTGTCCTGCTTGCAGAATCACTTTGTGCTTGGCTAAGGTGTCCAAACAGTGACCAAAGAGGAATGATTACAGTAGATAGAAGTCCACAGATAAAGCAAATGTAGGAATTGTTCCCCCAAAAAGTGAGCTCAAAAGAACAGAAGTGCTTCCAGATAAAAATCAGCTGGTTTTGGAGGGAGACGGGTGACTTCATAGGGTGGAAGGGGGGTGGGGAATTAGGGTGGAAATGTCTAGCTACAAAGGAACTGTGGGAGAAAGGAGGTGTTAACAGAGCTGAAGCTGTGTTGAGGTTCATGAGAGATGAACAGGAGCAGAAGGCTTTCAGAAGGTAAAGTTCAACAGCTGGCTTGGAAACCAGCTGTGGTACCAATGGCCAATTTTATGAAATTACAGTTAGGAATCTCTAGCAAAGATCTTCTCCAAATGATATAGACATAACACTGAAATATTTAATAAAAAGGGGGAAAAGAAAACAGAAGTTCATCTATTGAAAGGCAAGGTGAAAATAGATCCAGTGCATCATTAAGTCATGACTGGAATCTTTCTAAGGTGTACTTCCAAGGAGAATTTTCAGGAAAAAGTGCTTTTTAAGGGTATGTATTTTGTGAATTATATCTACAAGAGAGGGGAAAAAAAAAAAAACCAAAACAAACTTAGCTTGACTATAAATAAATGTGAAGGTGAAATGCAGTTTGGGGCATCATATGGGAAGATAATTTCTCAGAGCAGGGAATGCAGTTAATTTTTGTCGTTAATGGCTTTTTCCAGTTCCTGACATGCTTTTTTTCAAGTCTGTGGGAAACAAATATAAAACAGTGGGCCTACATCTTTGCTAGTGAACTTTGTTAGTAAATGGTAACACTACTAAAGCCAAGCCAACAGTTAAGGAACAGTCCACTATTAAGGGTGGGCTTGAATTTTATAAAAGAGGTACAGCTTGCATTAATTGTTGGGTTTGTCACTGCAAATAAAAAAGAGTCACATTCCAGAGAAAGAAAAATAAATTTGTTTGATTACTGGGAAGAAAAGCTAGATGCCTGTATTTGAAGTTAAAAGTTCCAGAAAGTTATACCGCAGTTGACCCGAAAGTGTGAAGAGGAAAGGAAAATGGTGATATAATGTCAGAAAAACACCCAAAAGTGCTGAAGAGTAAGAAAGTGGATTTAACTGCTGCTCAGGAAAACAAGTAACTTTAGCTACAACAGTAATTACCATGGCATTGTATTATTAATTACTACTTACCAGTTTCTGACCATTCTTTTGATTATAAGCTGAATAACTGCAGTGTCTCCCAGTATTTGAAGCCAAGTGTCTCAACAGTATGTAAGCAGAAAACCATCATTATCAGCTGCATAGACATTGCATCATTAGTTTGAGTAATTTCAGACATCTGAAATCTGTTATCCTTTAAATCTAAAACTTTAACTGGTGAATAAACCTTTGTCACAGAATTCTGACTAAAGCCCCTAAACTGCCTAATTTAAATTGTGCTTAGAAATGCTCGGTAAGTCTTTTATTTGTCATAATATATGAAATAAAAACCTATCTTAAGCTGCAACTTAGAAAGCTGGAACATAGGTTGCCAGAAGTCCATTGAACAACGGACTTTCCTGATGCAGCCCTGTAATATGACCTCTTAGATGGAATCAGAACAAAGAAACATGTATATAAAGGGTGAGACAGTTCTCCTATTTAGCTGATTTAAGCCAAGAAAATCATTCAATGCAGAAGGCTAACAGCCTCAGACTTTCTGAACAAAAAGATACTATACAATATAGTGTATAGGGTGGTACGTAGTAGATGATTAGATATGCTGAACCTTACCAGAGGTTCAGTCCAAGCCTGAAAGCAGTTGTTTGAGATTAGTCATATCCAACATTGCATACTAGCTTTGTGTGATACAACTTGCAGGCTGACCAGCCTGTAGTTGATTTGAGCAGCAAGTGAGGCTATGACTGGCATAGTTCAGTAAACAAAACATAAATATTGTGTGATTTAAGGATCCTAAAATAAAATGGTACAATATTTATTTATGAGGAACACATAACACTAGTTTTTCATGGTTATATTGATTAAAGTTTGTCCTTATCTTGGTTTCTGTCTGTTCCTTTCTGTCCCCAGTTTATCACTTGGGTGCCACTTCAATTTACTTTGATCAAGCTGAGTAGACAAGGTACTCTTCATTTTTATTCACTTGCACCTGTCTGTGCTTTATCTGGAGCATTCTTTTAATTAAAACTAAGTAACAGCAACTAACAAAAAGACCAAGAGTGAGATTTCCCCTGGGTTGACTTCCAGCTGCTATCTAGTCCAGAGATGACATGTTCAAGTTACTTCTAAATACCAAAGAGAAGATGGTTCTCCCTCAGTTTCCAAAGGCCTCATCTATCTAGATTGAACAGGGTAGCATTGTTTAAATTATGCATTTGATCTGATTTTCCCACATAGATACTCTACTAGATCAGCCATTTAGGAGCTTTAAATGGGAGATGCCCAATGGTCTCTCAGAGTTTAGGTCGAGCCTTTACGTATTTATATTATCATCTAGTTATAATATTAAAAGTTGTTTTCAATATTGACTATCATTGCACCACAGATATGGGAAGTAAGATAGGAGTTTGCTTGTCATTTGTGGTACACAACCAATCACTTCGAATTAGAAAATTTGTCTTCACTGACACTTAGCCTTGTAAAGCTACTCTGTGCTTTTCTTTGCTACGCATAGCAAATGTGCGGAGGAGTTTGTTCAAAAGGAATGATAGTGAATAGAGACACTTACTGTTTTCTACCCAAAACCAAAAATTGCAGGTCCAGGTATACTTTATTCTGCTAAAAATACATGTCATAAATTTTAAAACAAAGCATTACTCTGAAATGAGAATTGAAATTCTTCATTTTTAAAGATCCGTATTAAAGATTTTCCTGCCCTATTAACTTTGGCCAAAATTTTTTATTCATTTATTTGTTTAATGTAAGGTAAACAATGACATGCATTTGCAGTAAGATAAATCAGCTCATATTGTAGCTTAAGACAAAGCAACTCAGCCTCTGAATGGCCTCTCTTCTTTCAGGTACCCGAGGTGGTTGAATTAGAAGCCTCACTGTCAGGTGGCTTCAACTGTTAGCATGTATCCTGCATTTAGGGACTCACATATTACTGGAGTATTGTAATCATTTTACAAGAGGGACGGGGAATCTAAAACTCCCAGCTTCCTAGAATGGTGTCTCCAGGAGCCCCTCTAAAGCTTTTTTTGCTGGTGATGATCTCAACTTGAAAATTTTGTAGCAGGCTGGTGTGTATATGTGCACCCATGTGTGACACGGCTGAGGTTTAAGAGAATGAGCACACAAATAAAAGCACTGTAGGTTATTCTTTACCTGGCTAATGTAAGAGGAGGAGAGTTAGTTCAAGTTGGAAAAACACCCCCGCTCCTACAAATGGCCATTATTTCCCAAAGGACGTAGTAACTTTTTCATTTGTGCTACTTTCCATGCTCAGCCCTGCTTGCCCTGTGCCTGTTGGCGGGGGTAGGGATTTGGGGGAATAGCAGGGAAATCCTCACTGGGGGCTGACGCAGGGGCTCAGTGCACTTCCTATCCGGGCATCTGTGGTGCGGGGCTCCGTCCTAGCACGTGTTGTGCCTTGGCCTGGCGCAGGAATGAAATGAGACTGGAAGATTTTCTGAGGGGTTATAAATTTCTCCTGTGGATGGAACCCACTACCCCTACGGTAAGAGCTGCTCCTGGATGCCTTATTAAACATGTCAGTACAAGCAAGCATTTCCTCCAAATAAGGTCTGCTAATATTTTATATGCCTTTTATCAATTAATCTGAAAATAACATTATTTTCTGTAAGTTGTCTGTATGACAACAAATCATTAATTTCAGGAATACCTCAGTCTGCAAGTCCATTTCATGTGGGGGGGGGAGAGGGAGAGGGCGGGGGGGAGAAGGAGAGAGAGAATAGGAAGCTCAGGTGCTGCTGATACATTCCAAAATCATGTAACAAACCAAAGGACCTATGAAAGCAGTTGCCTTCCCACTTTATTCCTTAATTTAAAAACATTTTAATTTTTTTTTATTTCCCCGACTGGAATAATTTGCATGAAAAAATAAGAGAGAAATGGAAGACAGTGATGTCACCCATGCACAGCTATTTGTTTTTAATTTTGCGTTTAAACTTATTTTTTTAAGCTACACTGTATCACTTACAGAAAGTAATTCTTCTTTAAGTGAACTTCCCCCTGTAAACCACGCATAAGGTACCTGGACACAGCTCGCAGGAGTTTCTGTATTTAAAGTCTAAACAGTAGGTGGCAGTGCTGTTTGTCTAGTCTTTATAGGTCAATAATGTCAACATAAATGGCATTTGCCTTTTCCACTTCCCACTTCCATAGTACCCTTGATCTGGCCAAGGAGTCAAGCAGAAATCTGAAATGCAAATCTTTTCTAAATAAAAATAATTTATAAATAAGTTCAGTATCACCAAGGGATTAATTTGGGGAAAAATTATCAATTAAAAAACCTCAAGAAATTATAAATCTGCAACTATAAAGCAGGTCTTTGTCATATGCTGCAAATTGTCTTTAAAAATTTCCTGGTAGTCTTATGACCTGTGGAACAAAACATGGGAATATTTAATTAAATTCGGAGCAGTCACAACAGAGGTAGTTGGTTTGCTTTTTTGTTCTTTTTCTATTCTGTTTTTGCTCCCTGGAAGTGTTCAAGGTCAGGTTGGACGAGGCTTTGAGCAACCTGATCTAGTGAAAGATGTGCCTGCCTATGGCAGGGGGGGTGGAGTAGATGATCTTTAAAGGTCCCTTCCAACCCAAATCATTCTGTGATTCTGTGATACTGTGTTCTGCTCCCTACCACTTCCTCCGAAAACTGTTCTGCAGATGATGGTTCATTGTTTCTTCTGTTTAAATGCACATAACTGAGATTTGGTACAGGAATAAGAAGAGACGTGTTTGTAAACAGTGACAGCTCATAATCATCACAGTTGATGTGTAGACTATCATTCCTTTCCAAGTTCCAGTTCAATATGCAAGTAATTAGGTTTTTTGCATCTTTCACAGTCCCTAATACTTCAGCCATAGCAGATTGATAAGTTACTACATTTTTGCCTGATTCTCTCTGAAATAATCTTTTTTTCCTTGGTCCTGTACTACCTTTGCAAAAACATTTTTTATGTGGATTGGAAAAGATTTTAAAATCTTTATATTGTTGAGAACTTCCCTGTATTGCATAATGTATTGCACGTGCAGTTACCAGAAGTTATTATTTTTAATCTGTTTTTTTCATCTTCTTGCCATCTGTCCTCTTTTGACCCTTTATCTCATCTTCCCATTGTTTTATCTTGTCTATATTTCACATGTTAAACCAACTGAAAGCATGTATGGTGTTGAGCTTAATGAGCATGCTTACATCGTATCTCTTGATAAGTATTTCCCATGTATCCACTACATTTTACAAGTGACATTTCTAAAAATAATGTTGCTTGTAACAACATTTGTCTTTCAATGACTAATTAAGCAAACTACCACTCAGTTTATTTTTTGTAATGTGCTTTCTTTAAGGTATTGGTCTTTGCTAAGCTTTTGTCCACATAGGAACAGTAAGGAAAATTTATCTAAATAAACTAATGGTGTGAAGATGAAGTGGATTAGTTAGGCCTCATTAATTCCTTGTAGCTACTGATTCAGAATTAAAAAGGTCATAACTGAGTGTGTAGACATAAAAAATGTTTGGATGTTAAAACAGAGCGCTCAAAACATACTAAAGCATTTTCATCTGTTTCCATGCATAGAAAGGTAAAAGGAACAGATAAGACTTTGATTCCTGAACTTAGGCAAGAATTTAATCATTGTAAAAATACAAAAAAGTAATTGAGGAAAAAGCCAGACTTCCTGAAGAAGGAATGATCACCTCAGCTTTTTTGGGCCATTTTTGATCTCCAAATGACCTGTTGTCTCCCTTCCTTGTGAAAACACAGCTTCCTCTTTCCATGCAGGCTGTTTGTGATGGGCCAACACAGCCTCAGAGTGCTCACAAATGGTATTTAGTGACCAAAGTGACTTGTCCTCTCTTTCACCAGGTAACACACCCCAAGAGCACATAATCTCATTGTACTATCTACTTACACTATTAACTACAGCATCACTACCATTTAACTGAAATGTCTCCTTTTCTGGCTTAGACAGTAGTAGACTGAGAGAAGAAAGTTATTTCTTGATTTATTATGTCAAAACATTCTTCTTTATCTAAAAATAACCTGTTTGCAAGTAATTGTGGCAAGTTCAGTGCAAAGCAAGAGAAAATTTGCTGAGCAGGGCAATGGGAAAGGGCTTCGTGAGACTGCATAAGAGATTCTGTAGAGAGAAGAAGATAGAAGACAATATTATCTGAATTCCTGTTTGTATTTAGATCTGTTTTGGCACATATGGTTTGGGGTATTTTTTTTAAATATCAGATCTGTCTGTTCTGAGTTCTGCTTTAGCTCCACAGCTCCTTCAGCTTTATCTTTCACTTTATATTTTATGCCAGTAAACTTCACCAGCAAAAATCTCTATCACTGTAAAATGAGCAAAAGACGTTATTGTAATGATACTTGGCAGTATCATTAAAAGCTATTGAACAACATTTGCATAAGACAAACACTTGCTAATTGAAGCTCCTTCTACATTACTGTAGTATATCAAGGTCAGATTTAATTTGTACTCTACGACAGGGACAGAACAAACCTATACATGACTTGTTTGCAGGACCTTTCCTTTCTTTGGATTCTACCACCAGTCTGCTGTAACGGCTGCACTTTTATAGTAAGTGCTTAAATGACTTGGAGATCTTCTAATAGACACACATATATAAAAGTACAATATATACATGCAACAAATAGTTTTAAAAAGGCAAAAGCAGATGTAAAATTTCAGTCCTTCAAAGCAACCTGCACAAAGTTCATGTGCTGACTGTTTTGTGTATGTCCTCCACTTTCCAACCATGACCACAAAATAATAACAGTTACCAGACTCAAAGAAATTTAGTGAGGAACTACAGCCAGACAGAAAAAAAATTGTGAAATATCAACAGTTTAGTAATGTTTACTTTGAGCTAGCTGGTGTCTTAAAAAAAATGGGAAATTGAATCTATCACTCTCTGGAATATCTTTGCTAACCATGACTGCTGTACTAATATTTTCTGACAGATTCACTGAATCTTCCTGAGAGGTAAAGGTGAACAAAGTGTGATTATTTTGATAACTTTATCTACCAGGAGATCAAGATTTTAACCTGACAGAGCAGGTGTTTTGATGAAGTGTTACCCAGTAATACTGTTTTTGTGTGACTTAAGATATCCTGAAACAAGTGGAAAGCTTGTTGCTGGGGAATATGGAGAAGATGAAGTTATGACAGTCTAAATAAGGCTTGTATGAAAAGGATAAAAGAGCTCTCTGCTTCCATCAGTTAACTTATGTTGTCAGTGCTAGTGTTTTATAAATATTTCTAAGATGTGAATTCTAGACATAAATATCCTCTTTGGTCATATTGGTTCCCATCTCTCGAACATTTTTTTTTTCTTGATACTTAAATTCAGTAGGCATTTAAATAGCTTAGCTCCAACAGAAACTGTGGAAATTTACCTGTCCTGAAATAGCTAAGTGATGAAAAGCTCATCTGAGTTGAAATCTGTTCCAGATGGGGCAGAGCTGGGTTTAGAACGAAGACCATTGTCTAAACATGAAGTCCCTCTGGGGGGAGGCCGCACTCTTCTACCAGGAATGCCATCCTGAGAATTTTTTCTAAGACTGCATTTGAGTGGTTCTGCTGCTGTAGGTAAAAGCGGCAGCAAGCAGCAGGAGCTGCCATCGGATGATTATCTGACTCTGGTTCTCAGGAATCCTAAGCAGGAGCAAAGAGGTCTTCCCGTAAGCAAGGACTTCTCACTGAAGTGAGCTGGGCTGAGAAAGCCCAGACTTTTCTCATACCGGGGCTGGGCTTGTCACCTCCAGGAAGCCTGGGGAAGACTGGAGCACTTTGGGAACAACAAAATAACTTCAGTGTGCAGGAATTCTTACAGTTGATATTCAAACTAAAAAGATTTCTTTCCTTACAAACACACGTAAAAATATCACAATACTTTCAATATAATTTGCTATTTTATGACAACTTTTAAATGCTATAAGTAGTCCATGGTGATTTTTGGCATCAATGTGTTCTAAGTGTGTGGTATCCAAATATTGGGATATTTTGCTCTGAGTTACTGGCACTCACTCTATTTTTTTGGTGTTTTCATATTTGATATTAAACTAATTTCCAAGGAATTTGATTTATTAAATTTTTGTTCCAAAAAACCCTCAGTGCTAGAAATCACAAATGAAGTACAGTAGAATAATAATAACTTTTCAGAAATGAACATTATTTCAGAAACTGTATTTCAGGGTATTTCCTATTGGTTTTGATCATGGCAAAAAAATCTCCCTAGATATTCAGTAAATTTATTAATTGGTAAAAATTGTATTTAAAATTCATTCTTTTGTAATTTAAAAATCAGGGAATAGATTTCTCCGAGCATTTGTTGAACTGGAGCAATAATGCTAAATGGAATGTGCAAATACTTTTCTGGAATCATTATTAGAGATGGGGAGCAATCACTTTATGAATAATTTGAGCATGAATGGTTGAAAGCATCCTATAAGTTCAGATAGTTAAATAAGCATGAAACGATCTCTTTAAGCAGAAATATTTCATTCCAAGCTTTTTCTTTGGCCTTACTAGACAAAGCATTTCTTCCTGCTGGAAGCATTAATGACAAAACACTCAAAAAATTCTCTTCTATCACCATTGTTTTGTGAACAAATAAATCCTGCTAGTTTTAAAGTACATGACAATCTTCATGGTCACAATCCTCATGAGAAACGCCAGTGTGACAGATTGCATTTGACCCCTTAACCAGACTAGAGGTAGTTTGGTACAGGGTCCAAAGGAGGCAAAGGCCTAAGCAGGCCAAGAGCTCCTCTAGTTTCAGTTTGTTCTCTGGAAACCCAGAAAGGATCAGAGTGACACAGTGAGCATCCATGCATATGAGCTTGGAATACCGATCATGTAAGTAACACATGAATAGCAGGTGGCTTTTCCAAGTCTCGCTTATCAAGGAACAAAGTAAGTTGTGGGTACAAGGAGTTTCATGCATACCTTTCCCATGACATGTAATTTGACTACAAGTCAGCCACTTTATTCCGTAAATATGACAACCTAAGTGAGCCTTCTTTGAGGTCTCCCAACTAAGCAGCCTGGCTGCATGGTGGTGATCTCCCCTGGAGCTGGGACGCCTCTCAAGGTTGCTCCTTGAGGCAGAGAGACCTTTTACCAGCGGCAGATCTTTGGTAAGCAACCTATATCATGCATAGCCTTGTAGTATGGTAACTTTGATTTTCTCTTGGTAACTTTGATTTGTGCCTTGGTAGTTTTGAATCGTTGTTCAAATGATTGTGCCATACAGTAATAGAGTGAACTTTGCCATCACACTTTTACAACATCACATTAAAATGACTTTTACTAATACCCTTGACAGTGGTTGATCTAAATCACCCATTCTTGACAGCCAGTTACAGGCAAAGACGTTTATAGAATACACAGAAGTAATGACAGCTCAGTGTTAGAACCCCTGATGAACATCTTATACAGGTTGGGAATAAAAGAATGTATTTTTACATATTTTTAAAACAGACATATAAGCAGCTTTGGTTTACATGCCTCTTTCACATATAGAATAGGTGAATACATAGATCCTGAATTTGGAAGATGGGAAGATGAACTGTCTCTGCTTCTCTGACTGCATGGGAATCCACAGAACCTGAGGAAGAAAGGAGCTGCATTTTTATTTCCTCTTGATGTCAGTGCAGCTAGCAGGAAAAAGTATATTTTAAGATGTTTTAATAAGTATGTAGCCTTCAAATGCATATTAAAGGTTCATTGAAGCATTCTGTTTCCTTAAACAATGTAAAGCTTAGGTTTTTTGATAAATAATAAAACTATAGCTTTGGAATTATACTATATACAGTGATCATTCTTTGCACTTTTGCATGAATATGTAAACACACACCCCCCTCCCAGTTACATTTAATTTGCTTTAGTGCTTTCAGAAGTGATAACTGACCTTAAAGAATCCAAGGGCAAAAATAGTTCTGACCCATTTACTATTTTGATTAGCTTTAATTATGACAGTCCACGTTCAGATAATATGCAACTGGAAGTTTTTGGAGTGCAAACTGTCAGATAGTGAAATGATGTAAATCTTCCATGGGACCATGTAGACTTTGTGTTACAAAAGGTTAAGTTCATTCAGTAAATATCTGTGACATACTTGCAGCTATCTGAGGCAAATATTATTTTCTTGTTGTATATTACTTTTTTACTAAAAGTAATTTTAGTACTTTTTTCTTCAGGCTTTTTGCTACAAAAGGATTTTGCTTATCATCCTTTAGAGTCTTATTTATTAAATTTTAAATTAAGATTGACACGTTTTGACAGTTTCTGGATATTTATGCTTTCAAATCAGGTGAATCCTGGAGGAAGTCATTCTTATCTTGTAATTATGAGTTGTACAAGATGAAGCAATTTGCATATGCTTGGCTCAAACTGTGAGATGCAAATATGCTGAAATGGGAAAGATGGGAAAATCTATGATTTTGGCCTGCTCCTGAAATAGTTCAATCTGTGTGGTAATGTCCTTGGGATAAATTTGATTTATCAAATTTGATTGCACTTTTGCATATATCCCCTTATATTTCCCTTTTCTGTACAATTGATCTCTGCCTGACTAATTTCTGTGGTTTAGAATTGAAAAACTTTCATGACACTGTAAAGTTGTAAGGCAAAAGAAAACCAAACTTTGAAGGAAAACAGAACTGAGATTCAGTTGTAACATTTGATATGTTTCTATTGAAAAAAACACCTTTTTAATAGGAAGGCCAACTAACAGCAGAAATAACAGCAGTTATTTCATTTTTTGATGTCAGAAATTGATCTGGGTGTGACACACTTGTAAGACTGTAGTAGCTTGGACCTTACAACGTAGTAGCATGGAAAGCTCTTTTACCTTAGAAATATGACCTTAGGGCTACATCTCTGGATGTCCTGAAAAGATATAATTATGCATAACCTTTATTGAAGTTCCAGTTTTCTCTGCATTCCTATTTCGAATAAAAATAGATGCAATTTTCAATTAAACCAAGGAAAGGATATTATCTAACTAGAGTTCTAATTTTTAAGAAAATAGCTCACTCCAGAATGCCAGTGCTGTTTGATCATTCTAGAGCAAGAGTCCTACTTAAGCCAGTTATTATCTCTGAGCTGGCAAATCTCAATATTCAATATTCATAAAGCTGGAATCAAGCATCTTCTTAAGCATTTGATTAATTTTTAGCACTTCCAGTCAGAAAGGATGGATAGATGCCTTCAGACTGAATTCAGGCAAATATTGTTGATGTTTACTCCAGGAGAATGTGTGAGAAGCAGAACACCAAGTGCTTCATTTTTTGTTAGGTTTTTTAATAAATATATATAAGTATCTTTGTTCTTTCAGCCAATGGAACAACACAGCCTTTAAGCTATTTTTAAGCAACGAATCAGCATATACAACTTATCTGTATTAAACTTTTTCTAGTGTTTTTCAGCAAAGCATGTAGAACATGCTTCTGATAGCATGTTAATGCCCTTGTTGATGCACATTCACCTTATTCTCTCATATTTGAGGAATTCCCTCGTTCTCTTCTTCCCAATTCCTGCATCACTCATGATCCAGTCCTGCCAACCCAAAAAAAAAGAAAGAAAAGAAAATAGTTTTTTCAGAAAATTCTGTTTCCCATTCCAGAGGCACAGGTTAAAATGACTGTGCTTTCCTGATCACGTGTAGTTATTCTACGTGATTCATTTTGCAATATTTAAATAAATATAGTTGTAGTTTGTTTCTATGGATTAAGAATGTTTAATATATTATCTTCCTTTCAAATGTTCTATGTGTAATTCCCTAAGCAAAAGTGTATGTATGCTGTCATTTCTTAGGCAACAATTTTAGCTGTTTTATGTACTGATTGTCATTGTCCTCAGT
Organism: Scopus umbretta; assembly: GCA_013400535.1. Taxonomy (NCBI): domain Eukaryota; kingdom Metazoa; phylum Chordata; class Aves; order Pelecaniformes; family Scopidae; genus Scopus; species Scopus umbretta. The sequence continues at coordinate 84,041 of VZTL01056712.1, read as the reverse complement.
CTCATGGAACTTTTACAAACCCAGTGTACCTCCTTCCATGCATCTGTTGTATATCCATTAATTCTGATTATTCAGTGATTTTCTTCAACCCTTAAGGCTCTGTATATCTAATTGTATTCATACATTCTTCTCACTGCATGAGAAGATTCCACCTATCCACTTTTATTTCTCAAAATTTTCACTGAAAACCAACACTCTTTGCTTGTTATTTATTGTATACTCTCCTGGATTGCTTTGAGGGGAGAAGGGAATAGACATCTCCTGGTGACAATCAATGCCCTCGCCCTTTAGACATCTACCTCAGGATGGGTTGCCTCATCCTGCAGACTGCAGAGGGAGCCTTGAACAAGTTTCATCTAAAAACCTTCCTTTCAGATGCTTAGCATTGTGTTCGTATGAGTAAGTATCTGAAGTTCAATACGAAGAATCAAATTTAGTGATGAATCATGAAAAGTATTAAAATAAACTTTGCTGGCTAATCTCCTGTGTCTCTTCAACACTGAACAGAAAGGATAGTTGGGCAGTCTTTACATGTCATTCTGAAATTTTTGTACTTGTGGGTTTTTTTTTAATGTGGTTTTATATTCTTGTGTAAGAGTACTTAGATAAACCATAAGATGAGACATGGTTGTTAAACCAAGTCTGCAGCCAATCCTTTCCAGAATTTCCAGTTCTCTCCAAACCAACAAAAATTTTCTTCTGATTCAGTCTGGAATATATGTCTAATGGGTTAAAAAAAATAGAATT